>JACDOX010000035.1:3936014-3965047 GCA_014549065.1 Cardinalis cardinalis | reverse complement strand
AAAAGAGAAAGACAGAAAGATGAATAAAAGGAAAGGTGGGAAGGGGTGAAAGAGTGGGACAAAAAGATCCCTAGATGAGACAGACGAAGAAGATAGGAAAGAGAAACGAAGGGACCTTATTAACAAATTTTCTCCTCTCAGAAATAGAAAAGATTTTCTGTGTAAGTCAGGATGCCCTGAGCYAAAACATGAGCTTGTAGCTGTATGCATTTAGAGTACCTGCAGATTTTTTTATGCAGGAACACAGTCAAGCTTCACAGTGTCTTGGAAAACTACCAGTCTCTCAGATGAGAAATGAAATTATTGGTAATTGCTTCAGGAGAGCTTAGTTCAGTGGTAATAACTGAGGACACACTTTTGATATGGAGTAGTTATTGCATTTTGGGAAGGCCAGTGAGTGAAAAATTTTCTACCAAGAAGATATACCCCTTAATTCARCTCTCCAACCAACATGAGATCGCTCTTATAATGGACAGATGCACCCTGGCTCAAGATCATTTGCAATTCTCCTGCATCTTAACAGGAGAGAATTAGCAGAGGCAAGGGGCTTCTGCAGAATAAATGAATTCTGAAAATAAGACCATGGGGGAAARAAAATCAGATTTAGGGGTTTTTATATTTGTTTAGGGGTGGGGATTAATCTGTGCTATTTGGCACTTCCTTTGCATCAGCTTTGCCAAAGTCATTATTTCTACCCACCATCTCCTCTACACCATTTAAGTGTCTCTCAAACATATTTTTAATCCAGACTGATTTACTATGAAAACAACTCAATTTTCTTTTTTTGCTCAGAGCCTATCTCAGTAAAAACTTGTTGTGCACAGATTATATAGTTTTTGGCAGGTTCTAATATTCAGGTCAATTGTAGCATGCTCACAAATCTCAGAAATCCTTTAGGATACTACTAAACCACTAAAACATKAGGAGATCCTGTAGCTACATAAATAGAGAAAGTACAGAAACTTGTAAAATTATTAAAGAACGTCATCTGTCATGAAAGTAATTCCTAAAAGTGMGATTATTCATTTGTCCACCTTATATAAAACAAAAAATTATCATTATATGAAATACATTGAGGTACATACACTTCGTGTCATGATGTGTCTGTGTTTCAATGAGAATATGCCTTCAGATAATTAGGAAAGGGATATTTCTTTGCATATTTTGCATGTTTTACAATTATTATTGTTGTGGTGAAWATAGAACAGAACTCTTTATATTTTCACAATAATTTATAAGCTCTGCAATGCAGCCTAGRTTTGGAAACCATATATTATATTTTCTTCTTACTTAAGCATTGCCAATRCCCCTTGAAGAAATTTTTTCCAAGAAGATTGGTTATTTTCAAAGTAGCAATTGTGCTACTCTGACTGTACAATTCATTGTCTTTTCGGAACAATTTGAAACGTTATCATAAAATCAGGATCAATGTTAACATTAGGATTTAACCYTATTTATAGATATAGCAATATATAGATATAGCAATTTAACAATAATTAATAATAATTTGGGCAGCCATATTTTTAAAAAACTCATGAAATTAGTAAATGGCATGCCATGACAGCTATGACCCACTTGTTGCATAGCTTTTTGTTCTTCATTCTTGTTTCCACACACTCAAATTCTTGCCACTATTGGATAAATCCTAATTTTGCCTCCTCCTGTCCTGAATTAACAGAAAATAACATAAGAATGTCTAGAAGAAAGAAGTGTAGAAAACAAAGARAAGTGCTATTTTCTTATTGAGAGTAACATTTATCAAAACATGCAGGCCTTATTCTGCTTCCATTAGCTGTAGGGGATACCTATCAGTAAAATAGCACCACTATTCAGCTGCTTTGTTTTCCAGCTCCAAGGTCTCTTAATTCAATATGAACACAGTACACAAAGTGCTTGCTGGTAGTTCAATATAATCGCTTCCATTTGTACACCTCCTCTCCAAACTTTCCTCAATGGGTGTTAATGTAGGGTGCAGGTGGACCTGGTGGCATAATATCCTGCAAGATGGGCAGTGATTTGCTCCTAACCTTGATAAACACTGAAATTAGAGGGGAAAAGGCTTAGCAGATTGATGAAGCCTTGCTGAGCAAAGGGAGACAAGAACTATGAATACATATTAAATTGGCTCTAATATCAACATAGTCAGAAAACAAAGTGAGAGACCTATTAAAATCTCTCCAAAACACAAAAAAGATCCAGCTGAGCACATGATGTGATATGAATATGAAATAGGGATCTGCTTGTCTGTACAGGGAGGCTCTCTTTGATCCATTACTGCCTGAAGAGTTTGAGGTTTTTTTCCCTGTGCACATGCTCTCTAAAAAAGCCTCTGTGGATGCCAGGCCAACAACAGGAAAAAGTCCAGTGGAACTGATGCGCCTTGAGCAGAGCAGACTAAAATAAGGGAAAAATTATCTTAGTAGCAGCAGTGCATTTCACARAGCACTCCTTGCTTCTGTTCAGTAAAAACAGTTATCCTTTTGATTTATATAAAAATCAAGCAAGATTTATGAAAAGCAGATAACTGATGTTGATATCGTTATTATTACAAAGATATTTACTGGCGCTTGATTTTTACTTCGATGGAAATAAGAGATAATGCCAATGAAATCRGTGAATTACAGTMAATTTTCCTCTATAGCTATAAAAAGTACCTGTTTTCTTAAACAATTTTACTCATTGAATGAAATATAGCTTTTGATTATTCTGATCCCTAAGCAGTGAAAGCAAAACACTTCATGCTTGTGAAGCATCACACTGTACATCTTGCCATTTTTGTATTTGTCCTYGGGCATCACCATGGCCAGTGTTAGAGACAAGATGTTGTGTTAGATGTGCATTTGTTCTGATTCACTACTGATGTATGTCCTTTTGTCATTTTGACATTCCTGACTTTGAACATCTGAAACATGAAAAGGCAGAGGAAAATTTTCAAAGGAATGTAAAGAACTTTTCCTTTGCTTTTTGACCTGCCTTGCCAACACGYTTTTGTTTTTCTTTCTAAAATGCAAACAGTAGGAAAGATGATCTATTTTGTGATTCTTGCAGCATATTTTGTCTGTCAACTACATTTCCTACATCATAATGGTATGCAGAAAAAATAATTTAGTTATTTTTCACCAAAGCAATTTATTTGTTTCTAAACTATTACTTGTATTTACTTCTTAATATAATAATAATTATTCTTTCAGACTGTTTATATTTTATTGTAGTTCTACAGACTTCATTAGACATAGTAAAAATGAACTAAGGCCCTAAGGTTTGATTATATCTCCAGCATAACATGTARTTTTAGATAATTTTATATAGTGTATGGGTGGTTTTAGTCCTCTGTAAAAAATAGCCATTGCATATCCTTTTTCCTTAAAAATAGTATTTTGTACATTCTCCCAGCTCTAAGACAGACAATTCTGAATTTCTCCTGAGGTCCTTATGTAGGTCCCAGTGCTGAAATCTCAGTTATTGTCAAATAGCATTAGCATAGAAATGGAAAATTTCCAATGCAAACTACTTTTTGGCAGATGATTAGTGGACAAGGCAAAGACAATGGCAATTTTATTTTTCAGTTAGGGATATAGTCACCAAAGATATTTCATCTCCTATGCATTTTGATTGATAACATTTTACGATTCCACTGAGTCAGTAAACACAACCAATAAGTACTTCTTAATAGTCTGGAAATTCTCTTGCAAACATGAAAGTTCTCATTTAAAAAAAAAAACCTCTCCCACCCTGTCGTGGGATGACCGCTTTTATCCCAATATCGTGTATTATGTCTGGCAGTTGTGTTTTTTTTTCTCTCTCTCTCTCTCTCTCTACCCCCCCCTCCCCCCTCCCGGCCGTCTTGCCGCGGCGGGGCGGGGAGGGAGGAGGGAGGGGGACTGGGTGCACTTTGCCCTTTTTGCTTTTGGCTTTTTGGGCTGGCTGGCCTGCTTGCTTCTGCTTGCTGCTTCGCTTGCTTGNGGGGGGGGGGGGGGGGGGACTCCCTTTTGGAGATTTCCCCTAATTTTGTCCTGAACCAGGACACACCCCAAACTAGCCAATCAACATTTTATGTGCTGTGAAGCTCCATTTTTAAACTTTCAAGAAGCAAAACAATGTCTGCTTACTTTTCTCCCATTTCTCTGTTCCTCCTACCTTGAGCACCTTTAATGCTGCACAGCTCCATCTATTCTAAGACTCTGTCTTGATGTGCTTTCTATAGTAACCACCAACATTACTCCGTGAAGGATTTATTTTTCTTTCTTATTTAGCRGACAAGGAAAACAATAAGAGTTGAGAAAATGGTGGACAGATTGAGAGATCTGAGCTTGCTGCTCATGAGGAGTGTGGTTGGGTTTGCACAATGTGTCACTCCCATTATAGGCAACTGGTTTGGCAACACGTCTTTTTCTTCTTTACTTCATGTGCACTTAATTTCCAGAAATCTTTAGTCATCTGATGCTGTGTGAATCCTTCTGCCAATCCTGATATTTCTAAAACACCCAGGGACTCTGTCTTAAATATCTCCTTACTATGCTGGATATGCGACTGAAATGATCATACTCTTATGTCAATAACACACAGTTCTGCAAAATCTCAAAAAAWTGATTATAAAATCACTTGCTGATTCATCCTTCTCTTGCTTTTGAAACTGTGTTAGCTAAAAAATCACATTGCAGCAAGCATGAAATATTAATCTAGTCCTTCTTTACTGTGCTCAGTTTCATCTGTGTAGCTGTGAGGATTCTGGACAGGATGATATTCTCTTTGGCAGGGGTTTCATCGACAGATGCTGGTATCCAAGTKCTTGAGAGCATGAGGGAAATTGAAGGAAGGAGATGGGGGCAAACCTGGCTGCCCATAGGGCTCACGTGGTTGACACAAGTGATTCTGCAGGCATTAGCACACCCAATGAAGTGCATATCCCCTTATTCTTCTGGACACAAGCTAAGAGGAGCACAAAGACAGGTCTGACATCATGTCTTGGATGCTCCCCTCACTGAGAGTCCATATTCCCTATCCAGTTGTCTGATCCTCAGGGGGGCTCTTTTTGGGAACAGTTGGGCCAGATATACCTGTTCTGATGGTTTTCTGGTCACTTCTGTAGGCAGTTCCACGTCATAAGTAAAGCTTCATGTGTAGCACAGCAAGGCATGAGGTGAAGGTGCCTGAGGATGCTCCTGAGGATACTTCAGAAACTTGAAATTTAAAATTTGAAAGCAAAGTCCCTGTTCTCCTTCAGCAAATTTGTGAGGGATCAATATATAGATCCCTCACAAAATATGTAGACTAAAAAAAAAGTATGATAAATCTGTATCTAGATAATCTAGATATAGATTATCTATATCTATATTATATATGATTTATATTTACATTATCTATATCTATATCTAATCTATATCTAGCTATATCTATAGCTATATCAAAAAAGTATCTATAAAATATATAGAKTTTAGTCTTATATATTTTTTAAAAGCCTCTTCAACAGCAATGAAATGAGAAGTTGTAGAAATGGAAAATGTGATTACCTTAGACTATCCTCATCTAAACAGGGAGAGTTTTTTATATGTTAACATCTTACTTTCTTTACCTTAGTGCCAAAATCCAAAAGAGAAAGTGACAGGATAAAGAGATTAATTGAAGTCRCAGTATGAGACTTTATTCACCTTTTCTTGTTGATAATGTCTAAAAGACTGAAATCTTATTTATTTCACATGCATATATTTGGAAGCTCCTCTTTAACTTCTGCCAGAATTGTTCACTGAAACTTGGCTTGGAAAATGGAGTAACTGCTTTGCCAGCAAGCAGTCATAAATAATGCTTATACAGTGATGCTAGAAGCCAGCAGATATTGTTATCGATTACATGATTGCCTTGCAAGAATTCCAAATGCAGACAATCACAATTCCTTTATTAAGCTGAGGTTACTTGAAGTCACCACTGCAATTAATTTCTATTTAAGATTTGTTRTACAAGGAGAAGTAATAACTTCTCTGGTGCATTTAAATCATCACTGAACTTTTTATTGTTGTGCGCCAATATTTTAATAATAACAACAATAAAATGAATAGTTATGCCTTTAACAGAAAAAATATTTTACAATACAAAATGATGAGAGAAAATTGATAGAGCAATTGTGTTTCCTTACATAACACAAGGTAAATAGACAAGACATCACTGTTAACAGTGGCTCTGTCCTCTTTAGTTAGTCTTTCCAAAAATTGTCCAGGATTAAAATCTTTTTTAAAGCATGTGCAGACAYGCTCTGGCTCTTCAAGAGTGATGGAGGTATTTATGTTCTTCTGTGTAGGCTTTAACTATTTTACCTAATGTTGATTTAATCTCCATGCTGTTTATAGATTTGTTTCTAAGATACTTCAAAAAGCGGCAAAGAGTGTTAGAGATGAGGCAGAAAAATATTGCAGTGGGAATGCACACTCTGTGACTAATTGGTCTTACATGTGAACTCTCTAAGGCATCCCTATAATTACGCTGGAGATGAATCTCTGGATCTCCCTGAAGGGCTTCTCAGGCTTCCCAGGAGGGAGGCAGCAGCCCACTGGCTTTTTGTCATGTGGCCTGCCTCTGCAAAAGGTAATTTGCATTGCTATGCAGATAAGCATGTACAATGCATTGAATCCTAACTATTTAGAAATAATGAGAAGCTCAGGGCCAATCTAGCAGTGCTGACATGAGCAATAGGTTAGTTTAAGAGCACTGATGCAACTGGTAGACTTCTGAATAACTAGGTGGTGTAAATTAGATTATATGCAATATATTTTGCTATATAAATTTGGAGATAAACTAGGTCTCAATCTGGAAAAAGGAAGTGGTTTTGATAGAGCTTATTCAGSTGTTCTTGGGAGCCTGTATGAAAGGGCAGCGCAATTGTTTTGCATCAAGAGAGAAYTAGATGTAATTTCAAAAGAAAGAGGTATAAATATGTCACTTTCATTTTTCTCCTGGCTCCATATTGCTTTCTTGGGTAATGCATTTCAGTTTTGCTGTTCCTYGAGGAATAGCAAACAACAGAGGTCAGGATTTAAATTTGCCTAAATACTTTCAAAATGCTTTTCTTTTTCAAAAAGGGTAAGTGTACTGGGATGGTCTTACTTATAAATTAATGTATATTAGACAGGTCTCCTGTTTCTTCTGTCTTGTATACCTTACACAGACAACCTGCAATTTTAATAAAAAAAGCAAATTTAAATGGGTTTTCTCGCTGTTAATGAAAAAAAATAAAGGTTGTGAGAGGTAATTAGATMTAGAATAAAAAGCAGCAACAACATATTCAGAAAGCATGCAAAAAATATATTAATGCAGTCTTTCCAGTATAAATATGTGTGGAATAGCTACTGATTTATAAATGAAACTGTCAAAAATATGGTGTAATGCTCACTGTCRATAGTTATATTCCATCTAGCAGGGAGATAAATGTGGTCATTGGCAATTAAATACAACTCCCTGAACTTGAAAATGAAACCCTGTTTGAAGGTATTGGCTAAGTGAAAGGAATGACAAAATCCCAAGTGATCTCTGTTATCACCCAGTATGCTTGAGAACTGATATGTGTCTGAAAAGCTGCATCCTTCCACCCCCAGCTGCTTGGGGAGATGCATCACCTGAGCAGCGCAAGCACAGCACTTCACAAAGGATGTCAAAGAAAAGGAAATATCCCCCAAAGTCTGCAACAAAATATGGAAATGTATAGAAAAAACCATAATAGTGCATGTTTTTCTATCATGTCAGAAAAGAAATAGAGAGAGAATAGTGCATATTTGAGTGCGTGCATGCTGGATATAGACGTGTGACATCTGCCAATAACCTACATATAATGAAAGGGAATTTTTACCATTGTCAAAAAACAATCATGTTCTTTCTATCATCTTTGAAACATCCCATTCTCATTCTCTTTCCTTCTGTACTCCTCCTTCTCTGTCTTTCATTTCTCTGCAGCTAAAGAAAGAGCTAGGAAATAAATAATGTATGAGAAAGGAAAAAAAAGGAATTAGGGTTTATTTATAAGGAACAATAGCTTAATTCATGAAGCAATCTTTAAAATGCCTAAGTCTGGCAGCTGGTGGTGAGGGTAAAACCTTATCAGGGTTAGGAATAGAGCCAATATAATAAAGACTCCAGAAGTGAGCCATCAATAAAAGAGGATTTTAAGACTCAGACACTTGCTGGGCTTGCTTTTCTCCTCCAGGCAAACTGCCCCTTTYCTTCATTAGCCTGACTCTTCAGTGTCTCTAACCCACATAAATYCCTGCTCCAGCTTCCCCCCTCCGGCGTGCTTTGAGGCTTCCACATGGAGGAGATCCTATTGACACTACACCAGATATGCCAAATGTTAGCCACGTAAGGGAGGCTGGCTCCCTTTCCTTTGTTGGTCACTTACAGAAAAGCAAAGAGCAAATGGATGCAAAAGCTCTGTGTTCAGTGGATGTGCATTGAAAGGTAGCACACTGCAATATTTCCTGTGGCTCATGGAGATTTCTCTGCTCCATAAATTCAGTATTGCTCTATGAAATACAAATCCTAAGGGGTTGCCATCCCCTAGAACCACTGAACCCCTTTCTCGATGGGAAACGACTCAGCATGTGCATCTCACCTGCCAGGATTTGCCAGGGCCAGGTGCTCATCACAGYCCAGCTTTTCCTCTCCATCCCCCAGCAACAGCTCTATATTTATATAAACCAAGGGGGAATGGTGTCAAGAATCAATTAATGGGGAATTTCTGAATGCAGAGTTACTTGTTGCCTAGCAGCAGCCCAGCAAGCTGGGCTTGACTTTGATTCATTTAACCCCTAACTAACCTGGGCTGAAAAATCATTTTTCATCATCAGCTTCCAATACCTTCTCAGTCATTCTGGAGAGATGAAATGCCTGGAATATTCTCTCCTGTTTACAGGTGGGTCCTTGCCTCCATTGACTAAAATGTACAGTGGATAGAATTTGTGGTGCTTCATTTCAAAGAAATCCTGCAGAAGATTTTCCATGATATCAAGCCTCATTTTTGGAAGTAAGAAGTGGGACTGAAGGTCTTCTGTCTTCCAGAGCTGGGCACTGGCATTCCAGAGCATCTCACAGCCCCAGGCTGGGATGGACACAGCTTCAGGAGGACAGGCAGAGTCTTACCAAGGCTCAGAAAACATTGAGTTATACTTCTGCTGAAAATTCACTTCTCAGGCTCTGTTCTACTTCCTTAATAATTAATTCAGCTGAGAGAAAAAGATTRTTCATTTGCATAACTAAATCTTTCAGTCACAGCAATCAGCCTATTAATAGAAACCCATCTATTTGTCTGTCTATCAGCTTACATAAAACMCTGTGTTGTCTTTTGAGACATTATATTTTGAAGGTCAGTAGCCCATAAACAACAGATTTAGAGGCAGAGAAAAATCTTCATCCTCAAATTCAGAATACACTAAACTAAACTTTATAAATAATATATATAAGCCATGGAGAATAAGTCTGTGCTTCACTTTTCAGCACTACACGAGGAAGAAGTCATAATAGATATTCACAATAACATCAATACCAAATGGGAAAAAAAATTGCAAGGWAATTTTTAAAAGTCACTGTATTATGGCTTCAGAATGAAATCAGTGTTGTTTAGTCAGGGTACTAGGCTGCCATGTTAAAACATTTTAAGAMTCAATACAATGGATTTGCAGACCAGATACACCGCTTCTATTCACAAGATGTCTGGAGATGAACATTTCTTTAATGCTCTGTTACCTTCACCCATAYTAGGACTTCAAACAGAAAAGTTTCCTATGTGACTCCATTTTCAATTGCAGTTTAAAATAGTCAACTGTTCTACCAGAATGCCCATGCTTCTTATTCTCCTAAAGATGATTTACTGACATAGAAAAAGTCTGAGCATTTCCTGTTTAGAGGTTTGAAGAAATTTCCATACAATACAAATTACAATTTTTCTCATTGTAAGCTTGATTACTATCTTTCACGAGATGACATCTCCTCTTCTTTCATTTTCACCTCCAGCTAAATCCTATTTAGCTGCAGCTCTGTGTACAAGAGATCTRGTCCTATTTGGTTCAAATACATAGTAGGTTATGCTGAAAAAGTGATATTMCACTTAAGGAAGCACTTCCAGAAGCTACTCTGGACTCTCCACAAAAGACTGAGCCAGTTGAAACCAGCCTCTTTCCTTATTCCTACGCATCAGCACCTGTCTCCTCCTCCCTTCAAAGCCCAGAGCCAAGGATTTATTTGGGTCTTTGCTATGTGCAGTCTGGCTTACACAAAAGGTGACAGACAACAGCAAAGCTAACAGGATATATAGAGGAAGACAGGCCAAAGCYGGAGAGTTGAAATCTGAAATGTGTCAGGAACACAGCCCTGCCTGGGGAAATTTTTCAGGGGAAATAAACACAATGCAAAAGCTACTGAAAAAAAAACCCAAGGAAACTACTGAACATGCCCTGAAGGCCTCTAATATGAATTTAAATTAATAAAGTCTGAAAAGCCTTTATGTAAAAAGCTTGATGACTGCCACTATTTAAGACTATTTCTCTGGAAGAGTAAAATCAATTCACTYTTCCATGCCAGCAGACTGAAGTCACATAGAAGTAACAGAGTGAAAGAGGTTCAAAGGAAATGGGTACAGTCTATTTGGTACTTTGGTCATGCTTTGGTATTTTGGTGTGGGAAGACTTAAACACCTGGGCACAGACACTTCAAAAGAGTTTTTGAAATCTTTTTGAAAACTTCAAAATCTTTGTTATGACATTGATCAACCCAATTTCCCACCAATATGTATAACTTTCAGCAGTGAAACAGAAAGCATGGTTGCAGTAGTCTTTTGCTTTCRGTGATAAGGGATGAAACTCTGAAGCCAGAATGCATTTCTTGAACAAAAACGACATCACAATCTGGACACAGCAAAGTCTTGTGCTTAGTGATGCAAGTGACTTATTCAAGCGACCTAACTTGTCATATGCATAACTCATATCCATACCAAACAGCATGGCAAAATGCAGTGATTTAACAGCCCAGGAACATATTGGGCTCTTTTCAAAGGACTCTTGTCTTGATGAATCATGATAGCACCTTGCCCAGTCAGGTRCTCTGAACAATCAAGTACTGCTGTGATGTGCCAGCAGAAATCCCAGTATGGCAGTGTTTATCTCTCACTGGGGAGTTTCTGAAAACCAGCAGTAATTAAATAAACAATCCCCTCCTTGGTTTACTTGCCCAGGTACAGAATGGGGACAGCCACAAACTGATATCAGTTTGACAGGGTTATTTGCATTAGCTCATCGACATCAATGTAGTGAAATCATAGCAATATAGCTAAGAGAAATCKATTTCTATTCAGTCTTTTTAAACAACATCTTTTGGAGAGTAATTTAAATACTAAAGTCTATTTCTACCTGTTAACATGTGGAAACATGTCACTGCTATCCTTTGCCCACAAGGCTGAGGTAAGACACTTATATTGTTTCCCACTTATATTGCTGTAGACCCAGTGACTCAAATAATTTAATTTTCCACTTTTTTCTTCCCTCTCCCATACAAAGGGGATAACACTACTTACAAGAACATGGTTGCCAGGATTTATTCATTAATAACTGCATGTAGTTTGAAAACTTGGAAATATTATGTAAGATGCAAAGTGCTACTTAATCCCACTTCATTCTTCAGTCTGCTGCCACAGTTTTCAGCAGCAGTTTTGAAAAAATGCTCTCCATGCCTTAGTGCACCCCTGTGTTTAATGAAATAACACACCTAGGTTTTCTACCCACCCCAACAGAGATTCTTTATCCTCCATCCATAAACTTCCCCAGATTGTTTTGCCTACCTTTCCTCAYAGATGCATTTCCTGCTTTTGATTCACTCTCCACATTTCAGATGTTTTGAAACTGCAAACGCAAAGAGGCATTCTAATTTGAATTTTTATTTTTTAAYTTAAAAAAGAAAATGAGTTCCATATTTTGCTAGTTCCCTGTGTTGTGTATTCAGTTTTAAAATATGTAGTCTGATGAATTTTTTCTTGTTGATAGGAGAACACACATGTTTTTAAGTCTAATATGAGAATGAATTAATTTGGTTTTTTAGATGTCTTTWTTTTGAGGAGCAACTATTAAAGGGGTAAAATCTGTACTGCCAATCTACAAAGGTTGCATAAGTTAGATGCTTTATTTTTTTACTATTGTGATGGCTATGTTGCTCCACTTATGTAAGTGCGATAGATAGCTTTTTTTTTGGTTAGCCACGATAAGACAATTAGAAAATAAGATTGCGAGAAAAGATAATAATAAGAAGCTGGCAAAGAAAGTTTGGTGTTGGTGATATTAATTTTCGTGTCTTTGCAAAATCTTTCCTATGGATTTGTATCTACAGCACACAGTTTTGCTCCATCAATATGTTTTTGATCTGAACATGTGGAATTACACCCACTCTTTCTGAGTCATCTTTAAGCCTAAGCAGTATTAATTTCAGCTAACTTGAGGAGGACATGTGCTTATTAATGAAGCCYAAGTGCTTGCCCAAGTAACAAGTTAGCAAGAAACTTCATTCTTTTCAAGAGCTCTGGGCCCTGGTAGKCATTTCCTGCATATTCAGTTAGCAATAAAATCTTCAATTAGCACTAGAGGGCATTGAAAAAGAAAATAGTTAGTGTGCACTGAGATGCAAATGCTTTTAGCAGTGAAAAGGAAAGATTTCATGCCAGCCTGCACCAACAACAAGCTCTTCTTTTTTTTTCCTGAGATTTACATTTTTCACTGAAGGCCTGAAATGTTAGCCACAGGGTTACATTATTTATTTTCACTGATGTTTCACTAACCGGGAGCCTTGATCATCTCACTGGTAAAAGAAACAGATGTATTTCACATTTACACATCATTTTTCTTCCCCAAAATACTTCTCACCTGCATGCATTTTAGATCAGGAGTCAAATATTACGGACATTCTGATGAAATCAGCCATCAGTTTATTTGCTTTTCCTGTGGTAAAATATGTGTTGACTTCTCAATAGAACTTTCAAAGGRTATGTTTCTGGCTTTTATGCATAATTTGACCCAGAAAGGAAGAAAAGAATAGAACAGAATAAAGTTTCAAGATATGTTSAGTATGCTTGGTAAGGAGGTTCCCATATTATTTAGCTTGGATGTATATTTGTCCTAATTAATCGGGTCAGGATAAACATCATGATGTTTCTGTTAAACAGGTTAAAGTTTGGAGGAGTTCCCTGAACAAGATAACTTTTGCACMTGGCAACCATTTAGGACTGGGACTCGATGTGTAGAGGCTAAGGGCAAGKTTTTTCAAAGGCTGGTCTGTATCAATATTTATCCATTTTATAATCAGATAATTGTGGCATGGGTACTGCAAGGCTTGGTCCTGCAGGACAAACACAGGCCGTGACCACACTGACCATTCAGTGTCTTCAGCACTGCCCAGGGTGACCTGAAAATTAGACAGGCAGCAGAAATATATGACAAATGCATCAAAGTGTAAAAATCAAATGGCAAAATAAMTTGAAATATTCTATGACCAATACAGCTTTTAATGTATATATGAAGTTKATAGCCAGCTGAATGGCTTTTCCACACCTATACTATTCATGTTCGTTTCATGCTATTGCATCCTTCTTAATAAGTACGTCAAGAAACTGTACTAGAAATGTGAAACATTTGAACTCTCAAGTTCTTAGTATTTAAAATTTATCTTTATACTCCTGAGAGACAGTGTCTACAGCTATCTCTTCACATTTTTGGTAAAGGTCTTTGAGCTTGATAAGGGTCTTTGCAAAATGAAAATCAGTCATGTCATTATCTTTATATATTGGGTAGCTGAAATGCTTTTAAAGTATAGTCATGGTTGTTTAAAGTTAAATGAGAAGGGTTTTGAGAATTTAGAGTTAATTTCATTTAGTTTTGAGTTGGAGTTTTATTTGTCTGATTCAGTGGCATGAAGGAAGTTTTATTTCAGAGCCCCAGCTGAACTAGAAAGGTTTCCAGGAGAGTTAGTGACTCACACAATACATCTACAATAAATAATTTGGTTTAGCACCCAAGATAAAGCTCTAAAAATTAATTTCCATCTGGTCATGATACATCCTGAAAGTGGGCTACAGAGTGTGCAAGTGGGAAGCAAGTTATCTATTAGAGGATTAATGAATCATATGGTAATAATGCATAACAGTACTTAAGCAGTAATAAAATTAGAAAACACCTCACATATTTTTAGTTTCTATCATAACACTTAAAGAGAGTAAATGTGGGTTGAATACCACTTCCACCTTACAGAATGGAAGAGCAAGAGACTMGGACTCAGGTAGTTTGTCAGGCAGTAAAATTGCAGTTAAAACTCAGGGTTCTCACACATTCTAACCATAACTGCTGCACTGCAACGTGAACAGCTACACTTCTTTCAACAAGAACCCGGTTTCTGGGGATTTTCAGAGAAAGTAAGACAGCAATTTTGGTTCAGTATAAAGCTGTGTTTGTCACTGTCTAGTTAGCCTGACCTATATGAGGTGCAGCAAACTTGTATTTTAACAACATACAACTTTTGATATGAAAAGCATCCAAAGTCCTCTTCTTATTCTTAAATGGTAAGCTCATTACATAGATACAGTACTTTGAATTTTGAATTATTTCATCATTGCTATCCCAGGAGCAGTTAGAGGGTATGTTCTAACCATTCTCATTGAGTTAATATTTCCCCTTCATGTAGCGTATTTTCAGAAATCATGTGGGACCATAAAATTTAAGGAAGTTGACATTTTTTAATCTTTAAACTGCTCAARATTATTTAATAGAAGCAATCAATATAGGTTAACAAACTCTGAGTAAGTTTGGTGTACAAGTAAAAACAAAAAATAATAGAAAGAAATGTCAGTGGGACACGTGCACCAAAGGTTTCACATGTAAACACAGCAACAAGAAAAAGATCACACAGATGATGGTCTTCTGCCTTGAGTAGWTCAGCTTGTGAATCATCATACATAGTGAACTCTACTGCCTGGACCTCTGATTCAGCATTTCCAGGCAAATACTGATTCTGGGGTTTCCACTTGACTAGAGCCTGCATAGCAGATTAGTGTTAAAACTTGAGGTCACATCAGCCAATTCCAATGTGCTTGGATGACCAGCAGATGATTCAGGAGGAYCTGTACCTTTTCCTCAGCAGCCACTGCCAGCAGATATGCCCATGACACCTCAGGCACATCCTGAAGCTGCTCTAGCTCAGAGTGTTATTTCTTACAGACATGAGTATTGCTCAAGAAAAACTGGACAAAATGGACTCTTGCTAGAAATAGGCACACATCCTTCTGGCTGAGCCTTCCTCCTCACAYTCATTGTGTGGTTGTGCTCAGCTCCTGTCCCACATTAAGGCTTCACTTTTAAYGCCTTCAGGACAACCCTGTGCAAATTTCTTGTGAGTGATCCAGTAGACCTCAAAGGAAGAGTCTGGAGAATCTGGAGGCCACCAGAGATAAGAGGAGTGATTTTCACCCCTCACACAACTTCCCATCCTTGGGCTCTAGGGCTCTGAGRAGGAATTATGTGAGGCAGGCAGGTTCCCAAAACCTGGGCCATATGCTGCAGCCACAGGCTGTGTGTGGTACGCACTCACCTCGGCTGGTGCCTCAGAGGGAGCACGGGAGGAACCTTGCTGAAATATCCCTGATATCCACGTTGGCCTGCGGGAAACGGATCAAGCTGGTGCCATCGGTGGGAGAAGGAATGCAGGGATGTAATGAATTTAATTATACAGCTGCTTTTAGGGCAGATGCCAAAGGGCCCTCGAAGGGCCTATCCCTCAGCAAGGGCCTCCTCCCCTCCACTAAAGCATCCTTGCAGAACAAACTGAGTGGAAAGAATTTCATCTAGCAGAGCAGCTTTCAAAAACCCTGAGACAAATAGGCAGGATAGAAAAAACTCCCTGAACAGTTTATTTTGCTGATATTTCTCTGAGGATACTTTTGTTCATTTTTATCTCAATGGAAAATATATCTTTGTATATTGGATGAGGCATGTATAAAAACACACATTATTTATATATAAGCCTTCTTTACTGAAACCTCTGGTTTATGCAGATTTTTTTGCTTCCCTGGCTTTTTCTTTAAATTGATTTTCTATTTTGTTCTTAGAAGAAAAAGCAATACTATGTTTATTGAATTTCAGTCTGGATGGGATTTGCATGTTACAATTTCCTGTGTTAGAGAAAGCAGGTAATTTAGTAATTGAAAATTTAAAAAAATAAACAAAAGCATATTGCCTCTACTGAAATAAAATGAACATTATCAGTACAACCAAATCTCTTTGGTGTTAGTCTGTCTCTGAAGGAAATCCACAACAGTTTTTAGTATTCAACAGATTTATTCCCCTATGGTAAGGAACAAATGTAATATTTACACTTTTGACTCTGGTAGACATTGCGTCTCATTTTATAAAGTTAAATTGTCTCATTGTAACTCTGGTAGACATTGCGTCTCATTTTATAAAGTTAAGTTGTCTCATTGTATAAGTCCTAAATGTATTGCCTCCTCCTTGCACATTAACATGTTATTTAGTAAAATAGCTGAATGCTCATGATTTCTAAAGGAGKGAAGATTATTGGTATTTTTCAGGTTTGGACAATTGCCAGCCTATTAGCTTCCCCAAATGTAAACTTTTTCTACATTCATAGTTTCATCTATTTTTTCCCTTCACATGTGTTTTGCCACTCTATTCTTTCACATKCATCTCCTTTAAGATGTTTTGAGTTACTTGCTCAATAAAAGCTTTTTATAAAGTTGTGTAGTTTTCAGGCTGTATTTTCACATCAATTGCTTTATTTAAGTTACGATTTTTATCACCTCTCTTCCAGTTCAATAATACTATGAATAAAACTATTTTAAAGAGTTTTGTTTAAATCACAATCAGCTTCACACTCAACATATGAATACCTAGGATAAGGACGTATAAAATCCTTTGTGTCCTTTAACATTTACTTACCACCTAAAGCAAAAACAATTCATTATATATTTCCTGATCTGGACCAAGCTTCTGTTAAGAAAGTGCCACTAAGATAAGTTCTATGCTAGCATAGCTGAAGGCTATGCATAGGAGACCTGAACATGCAGATTTGATGTCCACCTCTGTTTTCAGCTGGGTGTCCCTGCAGTGTACTCCCAGCACAACTAAATGTACACACCGCAGGACCCTGAATTCCCAGTTTTTGAATGCAGATGGTTTGCAAGTCTTTGTTTTCCAGTCCTCTGGAAATAAGTCCCTGAGTTGTTAACAYTGTGTATTCAATCAGGCATCAGATATCCAGGTCTGCTTTTTTTTTTGCAATTTTTTTCACTCAGTAACTTGAGTGAGAAATGGTAATATATCAATTCTATRTGTTCATTATCATGTATTCAGTGAGATGAGGGATCACAGGCTTTTGTTTCTGTACCAATAATTTAGAGATAAAGTCCCAAATTTCTCTTACTTAGACTAAGTCTGCCTTTAGTCATAAAGACATATGTYGATTGTAAAATTTGTGTAGTAATTTGAAAAGAAATTTAAAAAATTCAAAAAGTATTAATTTAATTAGCTGATAAGATTTTACAGGAAGAAGGTAAATCTTAATCCCTTTAATTTCTCATATTTGAGAAAAATACACTGCATAGAGGCTCAAGGCATGCCCTAAAGTTCAAAATCAGACTCTCAGACCAGATTTTGGAATAAATTCCCRATTTATGGCTTTTAGTAAGCTCCACATCTAGTTTGTTAGGAACTTGATAATTCATATGAAAACATGTTAAAGCATAAAGGAAATAGCTAAAATTGAAGCTATATGGCTCTCATAAAAAGCACCATTTTAACCATAATTTTCCTATACTATCAAGAAGCTGGAGCAATTTTGATTGTGGAGGCTTTTTCCCCCTATATTTGGAAATTGGTTCAAGACTACTACAAATGATAAATTACTGTCATAAACTACTAGAAAGAAATGTTGTTGTGCATTCATCCAGCTATACACCATAATGCCCTATGTTTTCATTGGTGCTTACATATTCAAATCCCAAAAGGGTACTTTGTAACACTTGTKTCTTCAGAGAGTGCAAAGCTACAGAAACCACAAACTTAATGAGAAGTGGCTGACAATATGTGCTTGAATTTAGTTTTGGTTTGTTTTTTTTTTAATTTTTATTTTTATTTTATTTTTTATTCATGGGCTAAAGAAGTCTTTAAATTAGGGAAGGACAGAAATATCTTACACCACTACATGGTCAGTTTTAAAGGTCAGATTCTGTGACAGGATCTTCAAAAACAATCTACAGAACAAACACAACAGATGAGAGAAAAAATGAGTTTACTAAGCTTATGCATCACTGTAAACAATGTTTGGGTTTAAGCTTCTTAGTTGTAAATAAACAGACATGATCTTCCAACCCCTGTCATCTTCATCATAATATTAGATATAACTGCTAGACCACAAGCTTCCAGAGCAGAAGATTTTTTTTGTTTAGGATTTGTGAGCTGTCAGTCTTATTAACAATCATAGATGTGAGCTGCTTTTTTTCTTCAGGCCCAACAATACATCATTGTCCTAAAAAAAATGCAGCAATATTCAGTTTGTAAGTGGCAAAGTGACTGTTTAAAAAGTAAACATTTTATGAAACACCRAGGTAGGAAACATTCATCCAGCAGAGGCAAAAATTTCGAGTTGTTTTGAACTGATGTAAGCTGGGTATGCAATGGCTCGAGCAGGGAGGATGGAGTGCAGGAATGGTACCAGAAAAGAACAAAAAGCTGTGTCCCAGACTTTCATCTGCAGTGTTTGAGGGAAATGCATGTTTCAAATCACATATGACCCTGGTTTGACCTCAAGCAACCTTCCTAGATATAGGTCAGGACAACACTAACCTCAGCATGTTGCAGGTGGTTTTGGTTGACTAGAGGAAWAAAAGAACAGTATTTGTAGGGTGCCTCATTCATACATAACTGAAACATTTGCTTCCTGATAAAACACAAACTGCATTTCCTCAGTCTCTAATTCCTTCTCTTAAAAAATGTTAATTTACAGTAATTTTTCTTAGTACAGGGCTATAATGGTGACTGTAACAATGGCTTAATGTTTCAGTGAATACCAGCTTTGTTTTGTTCCATATTCAATCTCTCTGGATGATGCTTTATTATGCACATTGACAGAAGTCAATGTCTGTTTGTTATTTCAGTTTTATATGTTACCAAGCTTGAACACAGAGAAATTAAGTTGTTAGCTCTTTTATGATGCAGTTTGGATTTGAAAAAGAAAAGAGAGGAAAGTAAAATAGGCCAAAAAACCACCAACAAAAATATATAACAACAAGCAATAGGAGGCTGCTTGTAGCTCAAAGAATGAACATCATTTGCAACACAATAGAAATGGGAGGAAACTTTATAAAGGCATTGAATTTAGAAAAAATCCAACCATTTACAGAAGGAATTAAATGTTCTGAAGAACTTTCTGGGACAAAATAAAGAGGAACACTRAACCCAAACTCTTGTCAGATGAAGGGATGTATTCTGAAGATTCAGATGTAAACTGAATGTTTAGGGAAAGACCTCATCAAGAGGTTCAGCCAGAACAGTCARCAGTGAGCCAGGCAGAAGAAACCTGGGGAAGAACCACMCTGGGAAATGCAGCAGAAGRAAGTGTACCACAGAGCTAGCACATAGTAGTCTCTCAYTGACAAAAGCCTGGGAGCCAATAACTGGGATATACAATCTGCAAGTGGTTCTTTGAGAACTGAAATTGCCAGGTGCTGAGCCATGGAGACWGAGGTTGCTCCCCCATCTGCAAGGTAAACAGACTACACATGACTTCAGCATCCCCAAATTATCAAAGYTAGTCAATTCAATGCTGCTAGATAGCAGATAGGGTCACTCCAGGCAGCACTGAAATGGATCTTTTCTTGTTTGAGAGAAGGTTGCTCACCAACTTCTAGGACATCACACAATTTGTTGTGCAATTAAGATGGCTGTAAACACAGTCACTTTTAAAACAAACTAACTACAGTTGTGCCTTTATAGCCTCCATATGCAAGGAATAAAATATTTTCTGTTAATTAACCCAGTTACTTTCTGTTTTTCAACTGCAAGGGAAAAAACTTGCTAAATTAGCTTAGCTTATGTTGCATTTTATTAGACTTTAAAACATTACTTTAATAACTGTTTCTACTGAAAACTGATAATCACTTTTGCAACATCATCTGAAATAAATGAGAAGACAACGCTAAAGGTAYTAATTATTTTCTCTCCAGAGCACACTGATTTTTTTTCCAAACAGAAAAGTTGCTACCCAGAGTACTGGCAGGCTACTGATGGGTAAATGAGAAGCCAAACCTCTAAAAAGTGGCAAGACAAGGAAGGTACATGCTAATATTTACCTGCCAGGGCATCCACATCCTGTTTCCTTCAGATTATACCATACTTATAGTTAGTTTTATGAAGGAAGCATACTCAGCCCTAGTCAGAAAAATTGCCTGTTTATATATATCACAGAAACACAACAGTTACAARGTAAGGACTATTTTGTATACACTTTGCAAAGATTTAACTATTTTCTGAAGGGCAGTGAAGACTTCTTGATAGCCTAAGGTCCCYACCAAGTAGACCAACTGTTAAAATGTTTCAGAGTAAAAAGAAGAGCCATACTATSCTGTTTGCTGAAAGTCTTATTAATGACATTCATTATTAGAGAAGGCAATAACCCATAATTTACACATTTTAAAATGCAGCTGCGAAGCCTGAGCTTATTTTTCATTCTGTCTGGTGTTTTATCAGGAAGAGAATTAAGAGGATTTGCAGATGCTTCAACACACAGTATAGAAGAAAAGCCCTCCGAAAGTGTAGATCTCTCTGGTCTCAACTGAGTTTTAGCAGACATTGGGATTTGCTGTTATAATCCCCCTCCTATACTTCTGCTTAATGAACTGTTGCAGGAGATACAAGAATATCAACTATCAGATACCAATGGCATTCAAACACTACATTTACTTTCATAAAACCCATTCTGTAATATACTCTCTATTCAATGAAGTGTCTAAAGTATAAAAGATATGGATATTACATATGCACCAATGGAAACATATTTAGAAATTAAAATTCTGCTATGKGACAGAGAAAAGCTACAAAATCATAAAAGATTTATGAAAGAGGAATAAACAAAGCAAAAATTAGCATTGCTCCAAAAATTTATAAGTATCATATATTCAGTAAAGTATGTTGTAAAATAAAATGATCCAACATCAACAAAAACCAATGAAGCTTTCGTATTTTTACAAAAATCTTTTTTCTCTTAGGCCTTCTAGTTTGATTTTGGTAGACATTTAAATTTCAGTGGTATTGTCTGTTGAATCAGTCATTGAGGAAATATTTCCAAGAGCTTTGCACTTGCCCTCTCAAGAGCAGAATGAGCAACAGGAGCATTTTCATGACCCATCACTTTTTTTTTACTAAGCACCTGCAATGGTTCCTATGCTTTTCCTGGAGATAAATGAAAAATGTCTGTAAAGATGGAGCATAGGCAGGAAGCGTTTTATGTAATAGATGAATGTTTTTTCTATTCTGTTGGCCTTTATAACAACATGTGGATTAAAACCTGTATAAAGCATGCAGTGAAAATCAATTCATGCATGCAGGTAAAAAAATGTCACAGAACCATGGTAGCTAGTGTGAGAGGTGGGTCATAGTATAATAACCCATGCAGAGACAAAAAATTTTTACTGTAAAGAAGCAGGACTAAGTGTAGGACTCATGAGAACAGGCAGCCACTCTTTGTCTTGTAGGGTCTGTGTTAGTAAGGATTTTGAGATATTTTGTCTTGCCAAGCACCTTTCTTAAACCTTGTGTTCTCAGGCTCAWATCTAACATTTATTGCTGAGTAGAGGGTGTTACTGAGATATCTGCACTTGTTATGCAGGAAGAAGGCCTTCCTTTGGCTCTCCATTTTTGATGGTATGAAAAAAGAAAAAGTTTATAGCTATGGTGGCCTTGACAGAAATGTTTGTTCCCTTAGCCTGGGTAGACACGTATCTCACACCGTATAATACATCTGCCATGACCATCCTGGGAGCCAGTGACAWGGAAGATATGCTGCCCACTTAATATCGAAGTTGTAAACTCCAGTGCTGTGTCCATTATCCCACATCTTCCAGTGTTTGCAGGTTCCAAATAATTCTCAAATCCGAGTAGTACCAGAACAGGCAACATTTGGGTCCATTCATRCTTTAACTTAGGGTACAAGTCAAACCACGCCCCAGACTTCATAGCTCACTACAGTGCCAGTTGCAAAAGAAAAGTTTTCTATTCCACAAAACACTCCCATCTTCTTTAATCCTCAGAGTAGTGTCTTCATCATATGTCAAGCTTTTTATTAAAATCAGCATCAGTTGGTTGGGTTTTTATTTGTTTTCCCCTCTCCACTCCCCTCCCTCTGAGTCTAATTTTAGGCAGCTGTTATGCAAGGCTTTTTTTCTTTTTTTCAGGGCAATGCTATTTTTCTGACAGATAGACGTCCAAAGACAATTTTGGATTATTGATATTGTATTGTTCTGAAACTGAGTCTTTCTGGGTTTTTATTGTGGRTTTATCTAATCACATAGGAACAATTAAACAGATGTGTCTGAGAAGTTTGCATAGCCAAACCCACTTCAGATATCAGAAGAAATCCTGAGTCCCAAATAGAGGTCTGGTGGCAGAGGATGGAACATCCTTAGTTTCTTTCCACGATAACAATACATTGATCATGCAGGAAGAAATGCAAAAGACTCTTCAAAATTCTAAAATCAAATCTAGAAAAGTCAAACCCCATATAAAAGGAAAAGTCTATGCTAATATTTAAATTTTCCAAATTAACATATCAATGGAAAAAACCCCACTGCTCTTGGAAGTCCAATTATTTGGTTATTACTACTGTAATGAGTTGTACATAGCACATAATGTTCAGTAAAAAGTTGGATTAATAGCTATGCTGAAAAAGAAACTGTAACTTTTGCACCCTGATCTGCAGCCCCTCTGTGTCAGTCAGTCATGAGGTTTAAGGAAACAGAACATCCAGAAGCAGCTACCTTGAAAAATTGAAAGATTGAATTAAATGATTGAATTTGAAATGCTATACTATACTGTAGACTGTCATCTGCATATGGTTATGGAGAGATAGATATCATAATCTAATAACAATAATTTGAATTCTGCCTACAGCTATGGGATGAATAAAAAAAGGAAGAGTGAAAAATAAAATTTTGCAGAAATTGATATTGGTTTGCAGCAACTAATACATATTTCCTCTGCTACAGCACTTGATTAAATAGTGGAAAGAGGTTACATAAATCAATCAGAGAATACAGTGAAACCTTCACAGGTCCTGTGATGCAGATGACTATTGACCCACAGCTACAGTGCATTATGTTTATTGCACCTTCCAGCCTTAGTTGGTGGTTTGAACTTTCAGAATAGATTAATCTGGGCACAGAAGTCCTTAAAAATTGACCGTCTGGAAATCCACCATCRTTTCAGTCGTGTGTAATGTAGGAAACACAGCAACCTGCTGTTTGGAATGGGTTTTTAAAGTCTGCAGAACGTTTCCTCTAGAACTGTTGGCAGTTCTTGATAAAGTAAATGCCAGCAGAAAAAAAAGAAATTATGATGAGACTTGTAAGTGACACTGCAAAGAGATGGGTTTCTTTTGACATTTCAAGTTACCTGGCACTACAATATAAGACAAAAGCATCTGCATGGCACAATAGAGTTTYAGAATTCTGTAAATCTACAAGGGTTTACATTGGGAAATTTAGGAGGGTCAAGATGCTGTGGAATAAGAACACATGTGGAATAATTCCTGAAGACTATGTTTAAAACATTTTTTATGACGGTCTATTCCCTGCCTTCAGCCTTCAGAAGGAAATCTATGKAAAATCTATGTATTCTGAAGTAGTAGCTCTGGGTTTGTCTTGGTGTAAAGTGAGAGCAGAATTTTGTCATCTGCCTTCAGGCTTATGATTATACCTTCATTCTTTTAGCTTCCATCCCATTCCTCCATTAAATCTATATGGAGTGGCTTGAGCTTTGTGAACTGGTTAATAATACAATACAAGGAAAAAAAAAGATAAATATAAGTATGAGGGAGGGGTGCACCTCGATATCGTCAGAAGTGACTTGGACACTGGATTGGATGGGATGCTAAGTTTGTCAATTACACAAAACTGGGAGGAGCTGTTGATTTGCTTGAAGGAAGAGAGGCCTTGCAGGGAAACCTGAATAAATGAGAGGGCTGGGAAATCACCAACCATAAGTTCAACAAGGGAAGTGTGGATTCTGCMCCTGAAACAGGGCAACCCTGGGTGTACGCACAGGCTGGAGAATGAGAGGCYRGAGAGCAGAGCCATGGAAAGGGTCCTGGTCGATGGCAAGTTGAACTTGAGTCATTGTGCCATGGCAGCCAGGAGGGCCAACCCTGTCCTGGGGTGCACCAGGTCCACCATCAYCAGCYGGGCCAGGGAGGGGATTGTCCCTCTCTGCTCTGCACTGTGGCGGCCTCACCTCGAGTGCTGGGGYAGCTTTGGGTGCCTCAAYGTAAGAAAAACATTGAATTATTAGAGAGTGTCCAAAGGACAGCRATGAAGATGGTGAAGGGCCTTGAGGAGAAGCCATGTGAGTAGTGACTGGGGTCACTCAATCTGTTCAACCTGGAAGAGAGTGTGGGGAGACCTCACTGCAGTTACAMYTTCCTCAYGTGGGGAAGAGACAGACAYTGATCTCTCCTCTCTGGCAACCAGGGACAGGGCCTGAGGGAATGATCTGAAGTTGTGTCAGGGGAGTTTTAGGCTGAATAYCASKAAAAGGTTCCTCACCCAGAGGTTGATCAGGCACAGGAACAGCTCCCCRGGAAAGTGGTCACGACACCAGCCTGACAGATCATAAGAAACGTTTGGACAACGCTCTCAGGCTCATGGTGTGATTCTTGAGGCTGTCCTGTGCAGGGCAARGAGTTAGACTCCTTGTGGGTCCCTTCCAACAAAGCATATTCTGTGATTCTGTGACATATAATATAATTTAGTATGTAATAAACAGCATCTGCTTACTGCACCATCATATTCACACTAACAGAAACAAAAGCATCACAGTGATGGCAAWCCCAGGCATACTAAGTGAAAACAATAAAGTCGGATAGAATTCAGACCATGGTCCTGACTTTTTTTGGAGAATAYTTAAGAAGGTTTTAATCACCCATCACACAGGCCTTCATGAAGTATATATAACGTTTTCTAAGACATGATTTATTTTTTAAGTACACAATAAAAGCAGAGGATAGAATGTTCTACAAGGATGCCCTTGCACACAGGATGTGATTAACACATGATGTGGGAATCAGTTGTCTCTTTGAATGCCCAAACTGGAGCTTCCTGCAAACGCTAGTGCTGGCAAGGGAAAAATTAAGATTAATATTACTAGAAGCAGAGTATTTGACTGTAGTAGAGAGCTAACTCTGCCCTTGTCTGTATTGATAAAAGTCCCCTGGAAATCAAAGGATCCATACACTCAAGTTCAAAGTGGATGCTGATATAAATAAGGATCCTAGACTCCTCATGCCTGTCTCCATATATGTGCCCATGACAGCACAAGCACCCAAACTCATTACTGGGTTTGTTTTTTCAGTAGAAAACCGTATTTTGCAGGAAACTCTGATCTATGTTTTTTAGCTGGCTGTCTTTGTCACTGTGACAAAGAACTGCATATTCAGGCTGGTATATATTTGATTCAATAATGATCCTCAAGTTACCTAAAGTTTCTCTGAAATGAGATMACTCTTTGGAATTCATGCTACCTAGTTCAGTCAGGAATTAGTTATGTGCTTTTTAYGTTGCAATCAATAAAGCAGCCTTACTATAATATAGTATTGATATGATAAAAATTAAAATAACCAGGACTTTGGATATACTGTCTGAACCACTAGATAATGTACAATTTAAACTACAGACAGAACAWGAAATACTACAGCGGACACCAAGTTCAAAAAGACTATTCCCACACTTTCTGCTTAATTCTCATGTGAGGCAACAAACTATTAGGGCGATATTATCATAACTGGCACTCTAGGGCTACATTATTATGAGAATCTTCTCCCAGGTAAAAGCTARCCTAGGAAAAATATGCATCAGGGGACATGGAGAATAGTCACCACGGTAGCTATAAGAGTAAGCATAATCAGGTATAGTAAATACTGATAGTGTCAAACTAAAAGTGCTGCTCTTAAAGCTGAATGTCTACTATGGAATAAATAAGAAAAAACAAAAACAAAAAACCAACTGTTTGGAATCTATGCAGGAGAAGAATTTTATAGCAATATTACAGTTAACTAAAATTATCCTCTCTTATGATGTCTCAAAATGCAAGCACATATATATTTTAAGTTGGTCTTTGTGGGGCAAGCTGTTACTGCAAGTAAAGCAATRTGGTTTGAAAATCTTCCTCTTTCATGCACTCAAGATTTCTATATTTAGGACATTTGAATGCACCTTCAGTACCACATGACCAGCTTTGCACAATGATTGAGGGTAAAAAGCAGATAATAATCGTCTATGTCTCTTCAAACTATTATGAGCACCAAGGCTTTTGGAGACTTGTATGAATCCAATGCTATTAATAGGAGCAACCACCGTGTAAGTTTCACTTTGATGAGAAAATGGACTCAGGAGAATTTCTAACTTGAACTGCTCTTACCTGTGCTAGGGTGAGATGCATAATAGACTTTCAAAGGAATCACATCCCACAATTCTATGTCAAAGGAAATGCAGTACTTCAGMACTTTATCTCTTACCACTTTTTTACACTGAGAAATGTGTCTGCCTTCTAATCTTCTAACAAATACATATGGAAACTCTTGGGCAAGATATGGTGTGAGTTTGAGGAATGACCAATTAGGAAACATAAGACTAAAATGATCCTGCTCCTGAGGGAAGCTGCTAGCTTTTCTTGTGAAAAATGTAAAAAAGGTKATATTTGGTATTTTCCCATTCAGCAATGAGCTCTGCTCCTAAAGACATGTCAAATAAGGCCAASATTTTCTGTTCAATTTTGCCTTTGGTATCCTCTTTGGAGAACCAAAGCCAATACATTCTGCTCTTTTCCACATCCTTCTGTTTTGACAACAGCCTGTATTTTGTCCAGATAATGTGCAAAACACTTTGCATTAGGGAAAAGCAATGGTATGAAGACACTGATCTGCAAGTAGTCCTTCTGACAAGATTGCATAGCCTTGGCTGAAGCAGAAAGACAGGAATAGTTTTCAATTAGTATGCTATTTTTTTACTTTTCTTCTTTCCCTTTCCTTCCTGYTAATGGATTAGATATGCACTTTTATTAATGTGAAGAAAAAATAACAGTGGTTTGGTAGCCTTTCAGCATATCATAGGTTGATATGATCTGATTTTTTTTAATTTCTTACATTTTAAAGCAAGAACTTACCTATGGATTGGTACCCTTACATGAATAAAAAGCAGGGTAGATGACATGCATGAGTATTGGCCACAGTCATCAATTTAATAAAAAAGTTATATTTTACTTCTACATAATTTTATAAAATACTCTTAGTTCTCAATCAGTTCTTACTTGTCTGTCAACTGTCTTTGACTGGCTTGGGTGGATGCATGAAAATGAAAAAGCTACTTTATTTGGACCAAATCACTTGTCACATTAAATTAGGGAAGTGAGCTGCTGTGGAGGAAATATTAATTAAATCAGGAAGAACTGTGTGCACAAACTTTAAATGCATTTAGGACTGCTCTAGGGTAAAAAAAAAACCAAAATGAGAAAACAATCCCATCCTAAATTATATTCAGAAAGCTACAGCTAGAGGCAGACACAGTCACAGGCAGAAATCTGCCAGCTTGATACCAGTTAGATACCAGCATATTACTAAATGGATTTTGTGTTCAATTCCCCAAAGTTTTATGGTTGCCTGATTGCCAGATGTTCAGAGGATGTTTGTGGCCACATGAAAGAAAGACAAAATTCCATATATATACTTACATACATATGCATATATATATATATATATATATATATAAATTTATGCTTATTTGTTGTAAGAAGGATCAATGTATCATATATCATTATCATATATTGTATCTTTTTTCTAATACAGTCACAGAGTAGAGTAATAGAGAACACTTTCCCTAATATTTTTGAGCATCCATCTAGAAATAAGACTTACTTCAAAGGGAAACAGTCCTGAAAAATCCATAGGTTCCTTTCAAAAGAAACAGTTCAACCCCATAAAAGACAAGTGTCTTGATTTCAAACAAGTTCCTGCTGTCAGCATCATGTAAACAACATAAGTCAACAGGACCAGGGTGTTATGGCCAGTGTAATGAGGAAAGACCACGATTTATAGGATATGAAGAATGAATGACTCTGTTGCTTTACTGTGATACCTGTGGAATGAAACATAAAAAAGGGAAAGCCMACTTGAGATATTGCAAGTGTACAGCATTTAAGTTTTCTCTTAATATGTGGGCGCAGTTCAGTTGCTATAAAAGCACACTATGATGAAGGTGGAGGTCATCAAAGATTTCCATTGAAAGCCAGCATGTAATTAAACTGGAGGATTCTGTGAAATTTACAAGTGATTWATTGTCTATGCTGTTCAATCATGAGTAGTAAAGGAATTTAACAATATTTATTTTGCCCCCAAATATGATTGGTTTTATACTTTGACTTAAATTTTTCTTGCTCAGTCTCTTCATAGTAAAGGATTATATTGAACAGAGGTTATACTTAATCAGAAAAACAAGGAAAACCCCAAACAAATACCAAACTGCATATCCTATTTATTAGCCAAGAATTTCAATCTGGGCAAAGAAATAACTTAGCGTTCTTTTGGGGACACTAGAAGTCACTTTTCTCTTTTCTTTTCTTTTCTTTTCTTTTCTTTTCTTTTCTTTTCTTTTTCTTTTCTTTTTCTTTTCTTTTCTTTTCTTTTCTTTTCTTTTCTTTTCTTTTCTTTTCTTTTCTTTTCTTTTCTTTTCTTTTCTTTTCTTTTCTTTTCTTTTC
>JACDOX010000035.1:3896137-3935624 GCA_014549065.1 Cardinalis cardinalis | reverse complement strand
CCTTCCCTTCCCTTCCCTTCCCTTCCCTTCCCTTCCCTTCCCTTCCCTTTTTTTCATGTAAGTACATGTGAAAATCAGGTTTCTAGTGTTAGGCAAGTCAGAATTGCCAGAAAAGAATTTCAGATCATTCTTAGTGCATTGAAAAAAGACCAAACTTGTGTATCTGGAAATGTATTTTGGCTTTAATAAGTGCCACTAAACCTTTAGGTTTTTATTTATACCTCCTCCAGCTTTTATGAAATTTTACCATTAAATCCCAAAATCATCACTTCTCTGGTAAATTTGTGAATTACAAGAGTACACTCAGTTTACCTTTTCTGAAAAAACTATGATGTTGAGATATTGTTTTGTGCAAATTATCTCTGAAGGAATCACTCATACAAAACAGGTTCTAAGAAGAATAGTAAAAAAATTTATACAGATAATTGTTATACATTGTTGTCAATTCATGTGTCCTTGCTCATTTTGACTAAGAAAAAAATCTTTCATGGTCCTATAGTGCTAGGAATAAATTTCTCTTCCAAACACTTGCATTTGTTTTTTCAACTGAACATTTTAAATGAAAAAGAAATGCAGCAGATGAGACATACATTTAAAATGAGCATCTGAGAAAAACATACTTTATACACAAAACATGAGGAAAATAGCTGTTAGAACTAACTCTACGTATGGATTTTGTTATGTTGCCTTACTTTCAGCATGATATTTTTATATGTTTTTGTCCAGGGGCCATCACACAGTGTTACCAAGAGATGTTACCACCTGTCCCTGAAGGGAAGGGTAACCCAGGTTGTTGGTAATAGATCTCTTGGGATCCGAGTGGATTAGAGTGAAATGACACTGAATGGTGTTTGTAAATATATTTACGTAGGGTTTATTTTAAAACAATATGGTTGCAATAGAAAGCAGGTATGTAGCCATGTTGATTATTTGTTTTATTTTTCCTATCAAAAAATAAAGGAATAAAAAGAAAAAATGCATGTTGGAAAGTAAAATAGAAAATAACTGAAAAATAAAGGCTGTTCCTTAGGACAAACTGCTCCTGAATGAAGGTAACAGAGCAATTGAAAGAAGTTAGTTATCTTCAGAACTCGGGAATAATCTAATATTTAGCAAATGAAAATTATTTCCTGTTTGCAGCCGTAAGATCTGCAAATCAAGATTTCTCTCAATCTATATGTTTTTGTTTCACCTCTASAGCAATTGGAGCAGGGATTTTTACTTCAGTGAAATATTAGGAGTTTAATCAAAAGCTTGAAATTCATAATTTGTTTTCTGAGTGCCAAAAATGGTACTTTTTGCTTCTTCATAATGAAAGCTAAGAAACAGTTAGGGGATATTTTTTTTATCATTAAATCTCCAATTAATTGAAAAATATTCCTTTATCTATAATCCCTTTGGAAAAAGCTCATCTTTGCTTCCTTCRATATCTGTTGCTCAAGATAAATGATGTAAGCTATGATACAACTAAGCATAACTCATATCTTGATTGGGCTCTCCATTGTGAAGGAGGCTTTAATCGATAATACTTTGCAGATCTTACAAAGCCATGGAAATATAGTGGCATAAAGCCTCTGGCAGTAGTTGAAAAGTCCAGTGATCCCAGCACCCTATGGTATAATAAGCAGTCTGTGTAGTGAGCAGAGTTGCCTCAGCTCAATAGGGAGTGAAATCAGTGCCCTGGTACTGGGAGAACATCTCTAATGCTGCAAATCCTCTATTGCCACATTATTCATCTGCCTCCCTAAAAACAGTCTTACAGCTGCTTCATTCACTCTGCAGAAAGTCTCTTCTCCAGATGGTGTGGGTGGCCTACCAGAGGATGTTGCCAAATCAGATTCTGTTGCAAGAGGTCCAGGGCTGAGGAAAACATGAAAGAAAATTTGGTCTCCTCTGAAAATGTGGAACGTCCTTGTGAAGGACACAGAATTTTTTTTTTTTTTTCAGGAAGAGAGTGTCTATTCTAGTCTGGAGCATWAAAATGTCAGTGAAGGGTTACAGCAGTTAATTTTCTCTTTGCTCTTGTTTCTCAAAATTTGTGTAACTACTTACTCCCATTGGGTTAGATGAACTAGAGCTGAAATTGATGGAAATTTTCTTGTTTCTTCAACATCAGTTGGTCTGCAGGGATAAAACCTTTTGGCTTCAGTAGAGATATTGAGGCCAATTCCATGCTAACCTGTATCCTGTGCAATTGCAGTGATGCTAACGAGACCAAGCAAGGTGCCTGCTGGGGAAGACAGTGATGTTGGTGCTGGGTTATGCAATACTTGGGGAGGTTTTACCCTTGCCATAGTGCATACAGCTGGGAAGGCTATTCATTAACACTATTTCTTTCAGAATCCCTCTGAACTCAGGATGTCTCTTCTTTTTGGAGTGGTGAAAAAACAAGTGCGCTATTATTACAGTTTTTGACACTGTCTTTTATTGGCATGAATAGAGATTATTTGGACAGCAGCAGTAAATGATGTGCAGTAAATCCATCAGGCCAAATTGGCAGAGATTRTTAACTGAAGAGACAAGAGCGTTTTTCATCAGAAAATAAATGCGCACAATGTGGTAGCTATTGTTGTTGTTTGCATGGGGAGAGCCTTTTCATGCTTTTGATCCCTGAACATGAGTGGGGGAGCATTTAATTGCAGGATGCCTTTTACAGAACACACATTTTAAAACAACAAACATTTGTCCTGGTAAAACAAATGACAGTTTCTGTAATTATTTCTTCATGTGCCACTGAATGCTCAAATAAGGAACTCCTTATTTTCTGCTACAAAACATGCATCTAGTGAATATCCCAGCTCCTAGTACTTTAGGTCATAATCTTCTTTAATATAACATGCAGTGTCCTATCATTTGTATATTATTTTATTGTTGGATTTTACTAATCTTAGATACAGAGAGGACCCTGCTGCAGCRCTGGGACTCTACTTCCAGACATCTCCTATTGTGAAATGAAGGCACTTGATTAAATAGAAAAGAATCTGCCAGCAGCCASCTCTATTATTTAGCTGAAAGAGCTGCTGGTTTTCCCTCTTTTTCTAACTTCCTCTGCATTTGGAATCTGCTTTAAAAAATTTGCAGTTCTGCCTATCACTTCAGAATGTATTAATGACATTATTTTTGGAATACTAAGGATACAAATAAATATTAATTTTTTTCTGCACTTAAAATAGACATAGAGGAATAGTTAAATTTCACTATTAATAAGGTCAAATGTTCATGATATACCATTACATGGGTGCAGGAATCTCAGCTTGATCTTGTTCCATCCATACTCTGGTTACTGACTCTCCTACTAGAAATAAGGAATAGTTATCTTTGTACCTTAGTCATATCTCCAAGTATAGGAAATCATACCACAACAGAGACTTTATTGGAAATACATTTATATTTTGTCAATATTTGGCTGACCAAATTTCTCATTTTGGTCACTCATGTAGCTACTCTGGCAAAGATGTAGACACAGAGAAGGTCCACAGAGTTGACACTRCAGCTGGGGAAAGAATCCCTAGGGGACAGAGCTGCTTCTGATGTACAGAGCTGATCTTTCTGCCAACAGTTTTTCTGCAGGATACAGCAAATTGCCTTCAGGAGATGATTCAAGGAAAAAAGTCTGTTTCATTATGTTTACCACCCTTAGGTAAATGTATACCTATTATTCATTAGTAAATGACCCAACTCTCATTATAACATACTAACCCTAAGATAAACGGTTACTCTGGAGTCTTGATGTACTACCTCATTCAGTGACTGCTCTGTAAAGCCTCTTTTAATTTTCCCCTGTAACTMAACTTGATAGCAATTCATTCTAAGCAATTTTCTTCAATCCATTTTCTGTTCTAGGAAACAAGTTTGTATAATGGTGCTCTTGTTCTTTGTGTCATTCAGACACTTGAAAATGTCAATCTGCTAATGTTCATTTTTGTCCTTAGATTATTTTTTCTCTACCATTTCTAATCACCAAAAATACTTCTTTCATGCAGCACAACACCTATTTAAGAGCTACCTCTTTCATTCCTTTGGAACAGAAGGAATGAGTGATTAGAAACACGTATTAATTATCCTTGTACAGATGAGAGGGTAAAACCAAACATAGGCTTTAGAATAGCAGAAGGAATTATATTAAGAACTTTTATCACTCATTCTTCCATTTTAAACTGCTGTCTAATACTACACTAAATAAAATTTAAGTCATTCAAGGCAAAGTTTYGAGTTCTTTCTCTAATATGATACTTGCTTCTAAATTTTTATATTATATTTAGAAAAAAACCAACTATGTTAAAGAGGTTAATTTTTTATGGAGTGCAAAAACCACCAAGTCATCCTGTGATGTTGGCCATCTCCTAGTAGAAACTCACACAATACACACAGATGTAGGTATACAACAAAAATAAAATATCCACTTACTTCTGAACCCAAGATTCCAATAATAAGTGGCTTCCTTTCATCTCAACAAAGAATAGAAGGGACAGAAAATTATTTCAAATCCAAAAATATGTAAAAGTCATTTCCAAAGACTTTCGTTAGTTAAAAATTTCGTTAGTTCCACAGTCATCAAGAATAAATCCTGGAAAAATAATGTGCAAAAAACCCACTCAGTAAAATTCTATTTCTCATTATCTTCCTCAGTTAAAACCCCAATAATTAAACCCACATCAAATAAATATAGTGTGTAAGTCCCCACTGGTCATGAGCAGAAAATTTCAAAGACTTTACTATATTTAGGATTTCCGAGGCTGCAAAATGAAAATTATCAGTAGGCTCAGAATATTGTGATTTTCATTTCTCTTGGGAGTGCACTACAGGAGGGTTTACCTGTAGTTTCTCCTCCACTGACATGTGCCCAGCCTCCTAAGCTGTGTATAAGATTTATTTTCTCCCCCATTCATGTCTAAGCTCAACTGAATGGAGAATGTAATTAATGTGTCTTCAGATACAAGAGAAGCAGTTAAGCCCACCATTGTGCCTGACTCATTACTCCAGAACTATAATTTCCAGCTGGAAAATGAAAAGCACAACACCAAAAAGAAACAAAAATGTACAAGGCAGGATCCTCACTTCATATACTGAGTTCTCCCTGAAACAGAAATAAGGCACAATACTACGAAAGTAAACTTACATGAATGAGCTTGATAYCAGTCCATTTGCAAAGTCACAGAATCACAGAATCACTAGGTWAGAAGAGACCTTCAAGATCATCCCAGTCTATTTTTTTAATTTATTTTGTCTTCCTTTTGGACAAAGTCAATAAGTTTTATATCTCCAGAGCTACAGGGCACCAGGCTGCTGCTGGCAGAACCAGCTGAGACCTGAAGGTCTCTGGCCCAAGGGATGCTCCTGGTTCCTGGCTCAACACACCAGCTGCCTGTCCGTGCTGCTACCACACATCACCACCCAGGAAAGCTCTAAGACACACTGCTCTTAGTACAGCAAGGTACTGCAGCTGCATATCTGAACCCAGCACCCATTTTCAGCCCCAGCTGAGATACCAGAAGTGCTGCGGCTGACAGGTRTTTCCATCCTCTCCCTCCTTACACCCCAGTTTCACACGTTGATTAAGTTGTTTCTTCAAGGTCACATATATTCTGTGTTTCTGAATCTTTGTACAGGCTCTGAATATTTCAGTTTGGTAATCAGAATTTTTTAGCACAATCCCATTTTACTCAAAATCAGATTTTGGAATGTCTTGTAACTGATCTTTGCTTTCTTTTAAGACAAGGCTGTTCATAAGCAAGAAAGAAATCCCACTTATTACGTCCTAGAGAGGAAAATTAAGGCAAGGAGTTTTTGTTTAAAGATAAACAATTTAAATAATGAGTGATAAGATACACCTAAGTAGCTGATATATGTCAGGCTGCTKGTCAAAAGTGGCCACTGTTAAAGACACATTACTTACCAAGATGGTCCTTTMTGTTATGTAATGCAGTAAATTCTCTCTTTTATAAAGAGTTTTACCACACTTTGATACTCTTCTTCCCTCTTTTTCCTTTATTTTTTCTTTTCACTTTTCTCAGAGTAGTTGTATCAAGTATTTTACATATGAATTTCTGTTGTYTCACAGTCTTTCATCTAGAAAGGGATAACAAACATTTCAATATTTATTTATTTATTTTGAGGTCACGCCCTTCATTTTCTGATTTCCCTTCCTAGAAGTCTAATTCCTAGAATTACAGTGTTTTGTCTGCACACTAATATAAGAAGAGGAATGTATTTGTAAAAGAAATTATGAGAGCATGTGGAGTATAAAAAATGAAAGAGATAAAATGCTAATTTTTTATTTTTAAAAGGAGGGGGAGCATCCTACATGTAAGAAACATTGACAYGAAAAAATGTATTGGTACAAATATTTAATGAGAAAAAAAATCCTATGCTGATTATTTAGAATGACAATATCTAGAAAACTTCTTGTTCATAARGAATTATGTCCTTTTATATTACCAGATGCTGTTACTTCTGAAATGCAACGGTCCCATAAGTTACCTGAATGAGTGTCCCATTTAGTTTGATCTAATTGCTACCTCCTGTAGTAGGACATTCCTTCAAGTTCTTTGGAAGAATGTCATAATATTAACCTGCACTAATCAAGTTTCCAGGATTAGAACTCCTTTAGAAGTGAGGTTAAAAAAAACAAACCATCACAGAATACCTTTGTCAGAGTATTTTTCAGTGCACATGTAAGGAATTTACCAGCTACAACTTGTTTTCCAGTTCATACACACTCATCAGAAAAAAACCATCTATACCAATCCTTAGAATAAAAGGTCTCAAAATTTTTTCAGAAATGTTTCCAAAAAACACAGCAGATATTTTGAGTTCCTATGTGTTCATCATCCATTAAGGYTTTGGGGACTCAAAGTACTTGAGAGGACTTTTTACTGTTGAGAATAATACAACAAAAAAGAATTACATCTGATATTTCAGTAAGTGCTGACAAATTTAATAGGATAAAAGTCAAAGCTGGCATTTCAACAGCTAGTAGTAGGGTGAATTGGAGAAGTAATAATACACAATGTCCAAAAAGCTTCGGGATGTTAGGAGAGTTAGATCAGGAATAGCCAAACACTAACCAAACCAATAAAGAATTCAGCCTGAAGAGGTTCTCTTCAGTTTCTTCCAATACTTTGAAAAGTAGTTATTGTGGTGGTTTTCTGGCTCTTTTTTTTTCTYTGTAAATGAAAATCATTATGGTTCATATCTTCTCCATAAGGAGAACTCTATCTCAATTATCTTTTAGTATAATTTTACATTTTAAAATAAGGTAATGAGATAATGAGAAAAATACTATTAATATTTTTATGGGGTTGAAAATCCTGACTAATTTACAAAGCAATTTTAATTTTTGTAATTATTTTCAGATTATCTCATTTTCACTGTAAAGWTTTTTTAAAAATTATTATTCCCTACCACATTTTCTATTGGTTAAAATATCTATTTTTCCTTTCTGTGACCTGATAGGAATYGATGAACTGAAATTTTTAAAAGAACCTTTAGCTTTTTAAACTACTTTTTTGCATTTTTATGTTTTCTTCTGTCCAAGGTTTCTAGGTAAAGCAACTTCCTATGCACTTTTCWAATGACCCAATTGAAATTTAGTAAGGTATGTTAATGTGCAGATTTTTAAAGTGAGGCAAATCAGTGATYGGGCTCAGAAAGAGCATATTAGTTTAAAAAGGGAGAAACTTATTCCTTAAGTAGCTCTTTCAAATGGGAAGGAAAAAAGTCCTAGCAATCTTTATAGAAATGGTTTTTTTTCCTACAATGTCTGATCTTAGTAATCTTTAAGGATTTTCAGGAGTCAGCCGTGAATAAAATAATACTGGAAAGAATTTGAGGTCATGTTTAATAGTAGGTAAGTTGATTGCATGATGTATCTGAGGAAGATTTAACAGATAAGAGAGTGAAAATTTGTGTAAACCTTAATGATGTAGAGAAAGTGCCTAGTCAGCTGGAAATCAACTGATTATTATTGTATGCTAGGAGTAACTAATTGATACTGTGTATTTTTTAATTCAGTAATTAATTCCTGCTATAAATCCAAATTTACTACCCAAAGCAGGAAATTTTAATTAAAATTTTATGGTAACAGATTTCTGTGTTATATGCATTTTCTGTATTGGAAGCTCTGAGATGCTTCAGGAGGACGAGGAATGCAGTGGAACACCTTATGCCATGGATCAAAACAGCACACTCCCACAGTTTGTCTTGAAGGACAAACTCATTKTAACCCCTCACTATGAGCCAGACCACTGGGAATGACAGACAAAAACCTCTGAACGACCACTTTATTTGGCAGCTCTTTAATTTGTGTACTCCAAAGACTCTAGGTGTGGACCAAGATCCAACTGCAGGAGCAGCTATTCATCAAAACCAGAAATACACTGATACTCCTCTTAATCAACTTCTCATGTAGGTAGAAGGTGACAATGATGCATAGAGAACACACCTGGGGCAATTGCAAGAGGCAGTGAGCTCAGCGTGTCAGTTAAATAACTAATGAGTTATTTTTCAGTTTACATCAAGAAACTAAACAACGCTTGAACAACAGTAATCTGATGAATGGTAACAAGGTGCTTTTTTTTCCTCTCACATGAGTATAGCCTAGGAGAGGAATGAAAATATCATAGAAACTTAAAAAGTGAACAACTTAAAATGTTCTAGTTCTTCAATGAAAGGCATAGATCCCTCTTAACTAGAGGAAAACAGATCATCCAGGCCTCTTGAATAAGAATACAAGTTTCTTACATTTAAAGTAACCAAGTTTTTTTCCTACAAATTCTGAATAAGTATGAGCAGCACAAAACTTTATTTATGGAGGGCAAGGGAAAAGGAGGTTACTAAAAATCAAAATGGCCTGCATAGTTTTAACTGGAAATGTGAATATTTCTCTGTGGCAGTGTTCACAGGGGTCCCAGCACGAGGGAAGAGATGAGAATCTTGACTCCATGTTTCAGAAGGCTGATTCATTACTTTATGATATATATTATATTAAAAGAAAATTATATWCTAAAACTTACTAAAAGAATAGAAGAAAGGATTTCATCAGAAGGCTAGCAAGGAATAGAGAGGAATGGAATGATAAAAGCTTGTGACTCTCTGAGAGTCYGAGCCAGCTGACTGTSATTGGCCATTAATTAAAACAACCACATGAGAYCGATCAAAGATGCACCTAACTGTGGTGYATTCCACAGCAGCAGATAATTATTGTTTCTGAGGCCTCTCAGCTTCTCAGGAGAAAAAGATCCTAGCAAAAGAAYTTTTCATAAAATATGTCTGTGACACTTCTCTAGGGAGACTACTGTAGAATTCACATGTGATTTACATGTCAGAACCTACCCTGTACAGGAAAGTGCCAAATTGTCTGCAGTCTTGATGCACAAATAATGTGTGGGGAAGGTAGTAATAAGGAGAGATTTGGTCAAAAAAATTCAGACYTCAGTATTAAGTGAAGTCTTCCAAGTGGAACAAGAGAAAAAAATACCCAAAAAACCAAAAGAGAAAGACAACAGGGAAGCAGAATAACAGGGCTAAATAGGGACAAGCAAGCCTGGTTTTTTTGCCAGTTTTCAAATTAATGAGATTAGAGTAAGCAGCAATTACAAGCCAAATGGCCTAATATCACTTATCTAATATCATTCTTATAGGCAGAGAGCTTAACAACAAATGACTGCAGTTAGATTTAGATATTAAATCTCGTGGCGTTTCTATGATTTTCCTCTCTGTGTGCAGAAAGGTAATTTTCTTTCTTTTATTTCTTTTATTCRGGTAATTCTCTGAATTTACTGCTATTGTTACAGTTTGCTGCTGCAGACACAGATATGTAGATGCACTGGATTAATGGCCAGACCCACGGATCCAATGCTTTCACAATAGAAGCCCCTTCCCACTGTTTCTGCTGGAGAGAGAATGGCCATGATGGAGGGAAATGCTGCTAAAAAAAGCAGTCATCACCTCTTCAGCCTGTGCTCAGATTTACTGTGTTCAGGGAGTCAGACTTACGCTAATGCTGACTCTCTCAACTGTGCAGACTTCTGGCAGTCTTGGGTCTGTTTAAATTTATTTTCACATTAGTTTTATCAGACACCATGCTTTATCATGCTTATTTCAGTTTTATGCTTTTGTTAATGTCATGGGCTTTTATTTGTAAAGCCCAAGATAAATTTATATAAAATCTCCACATATGTACACATACACAGGGAAATACCCCACAAAATTTTTCTTGCTGAATTAATTAAATATTTGTTTGAGTTTCTCTCTTAAAAGTTTGCTAACGGACTCTTGGAAAGCTTCATAAAATTTTRTCTTTTCTTTTTCTTGACAAAAGCTTAGCCAAGTTTTATAGCTGCTTTTCAATCTCATCTTCTCCAAACAACTTTGATATTGAGGGGTGGAAGTGTCACTTATGAATTTATCCCCCCACAAAAAAAAAAATTTCCTCTTATTTTCTGTGTTTTCTCCATTTCTCAGGCATTGAGATACATAATTTACACTAAATAAACTTCAATTTAGTTTACGTAAGGGTGTTTTCACTTGAGATCTTATTTCCTGGCCATTCAGGATTTGCAGTTCATTCCTGATGGGATGAGACCTGAAACACTGTTTTTAGTTCCCATTACAGAGTTACATGGCTTTAAAAGAAGAGCGACCACATCATAAGTGGAGTCTTAAATGAGCTGAATCTCCTTGTGAAGTACCAAATTCCCCCTGCTAAGTGTCATAGGTACTTTATCTCACCTATATCAGAGCATGGTACAAGTGAAATAAAATGAATAATCTCAWGTTTCATAACATCCATCAGAGATATCTTTGTAGTGTCCGTGTTGTACTCAGGTCTGCAGTCAGACTGATTAAGAAAATTTAAGGCCCTATCTTCTTCTGGTTAATAGACATTCTAAAAATAGGGAAAATGTGAAGTAACCCTCAAAACCAATACATCACTTAAATTGCCATGATGCAAAATACCAAATGCCCAAACATGGGTATGAAGTTTATAATGTGTTGGAAATTTGCATCCTGGCACAAAGAATAATGGCAGCCAGATATTTAAAATCCAAAATGAYAAACCCTTCTCTGGCAATTTGCCTTGTACCCAACAAACACCAGTCCCCTCACACCCTTCTACAGGAAATCAAATACTCTGGGACTTGTTCTGTGGCTATATTGGAATTCCTTTATGGGCTAAGACTTCTGATATCAGTTATATATTTGTAGTGTTTGTTTATAGGACATTTTATGAGGCCATAAAACAGGCTGTGGGTACTCTGGCAGGGTTACCAAATTTCACTGTGACAGTGAATGTGCTGCAGTGTGATCCACAATTCACTTCTGGAACAGGCTTAAAATGAGAAGGAAAAAAAGTCTCTGTAGCTTAGTAGAAAGTTTCCTAAGATTAGAGTTTTATGAACTAGAAATTTAAATTGTACATATTCTAATTGCTATTTAAGTTTCCAAGCCATTCATCAGAGATGACATTTAGAATGCCCACAAGCCATAATTTAAACTAGTTATTTAGAGTAATTTTCTTATTTTGCATTACATTTCAAGTAATTCTTTAATCTTTCCACCAAAAGTCTTCTACACCGGGCAGAAGTAGTATTTATTGGAAATGGAAAATGSCCTACTTTCAAGAAACAAGAGTTGCGATTTTATTGACAAAATAAATGCCTGCTAATGGGGCAGCTCTGTGCTAGAGTGGGACTGACTTCAAGGGTGGCATTAATCTCGTGCTCAATGACATAAAAAGACATAAGCCAGAAATACAAGGATGGCTAATTGATTTTCTGTGCTTTTAAGAAGAACCTCTCAAAGAAAATGGCCTGCCACTTGCAGGAATAGATTTTCCTTATAGTTACCCTGACCCTTTTGCAGTAAATCCATGAGGACAGAGCTGCAACAAATTAATTTTTAGGATCTTCAAAAAGTGGCAGTTACGTGTATGAAATCCAGGGGAGATCATTATTCTAAATTCTACAAATGAGGTCTTCAATCTCTTTTTAACTCTGTTCAGCAGGAGAGGAGGGTTGGATACAGAGCAGCAGCACCTGGCTGGTGTGCCTGTGTCTGGAACACAGTGAGGCTCCATTTGAMACTGAGTTCCAATTACAGCTTGGGAATCATACAAAAAATTTGAAAGATAAGAGAAGGTAATACACACACTCTCAAGGGTTGCAACTAAGAAGAGGAATTTAATTGAATCAGTTGGTATCCTGCTGCACAGTGCTGTGGTAACAGAAGGGTCACTGAATTCTCCTTTGAAACAGAGTGCAYGTTGATGTTTGCAGTTGATGCAGGAAGGGAACTTTTAAAATTTATTTGTGAGACAGCAGGAACTTGGATTTGGAGTTAAGACATAGGATATGATCTTCCTCCACCACCATCACCTTCTCTTCATTTTATTAATAAAAAGCCTGAATCCCAGCCTCCATCAGGACTAAAGAGATGAGTCAGAGTACCCTGGATGCTCCCACATCGTTACAAATACCAGCCAATCACAGAGGAAAAAACACCCTAGAAAATCCCAAGGTTTCCACATTTGCTCAGATTACAGATCCATGATTACAGAAATAGAACCACGGAATTATAAAATCACATTTGGATTGGAAGGGAACTTAAAAGCCATCTAGTTCTGACTACCTCATCATGGACAGATGCTTTCCACCAGACCAGGTTGCCTAAAGTCCCATCTAGCCTGCCCTTGAACATTTCTAGGGATGGAGCATCCACAACTTCTCTGGGTGACTGTTCCAGTACCTCACCACCTTCACAGAAAAGAATTTCACCTAATATCTAACTCAAAACTACATTCTTTCAGTCTGAAGTTATTTTTTGTGTCCTGTCRCTATCTGTCCAGATAAAAAGTCTCTCTCCAGCTCTTGTAAGCCCCTGGCAACTACAAGGGCTCCCCASAGCCTTTTCTCCTCTATGTTGAGCAGCCCAGTTCTCTCATCCTGTGTTCRTTGGAGAGCTGCTCAAGTCCTCTAATCATCCTCATGGCCTTCCCCCAGACTCATTCCAGCAGCACAGTGGCACGTGAAAAGGCAGGAGCTGTTATTTGGCACAGAGTGGCCCAGGACAAGGCTTTGATTTGTGCATACATTCTTTCCACTCACCTGCCGGTGACAATTTAATGACAATGCCGCTGAGAGGACTTCCAGACAGTCAAACCACACATGATGAGGGTTCCTCATCTGCAAAGCCATCAGGGGCCTTGCTGTAGATAGAGGCAGAGGTTCCTGCACAGTGGTGACACCAAAAGTCATCACTAAGGACTGGACATGCAGTTTTCCTTTGCAGGAAATGTATGCATTTGTTACTGTKCTCCTCACCCGTTAAAGGCACAGAGATAAAAGGGATATGGTAGTTAAAAAGAATGGCTTTCCATGGATACCAGGATGAGGACATTATTGGATTGTTATTGTTCATGTAAATAATTGAGCAATCTATGATTTCCTTGTTAATAGTTAAGAAGTCACATCACACTAAGTATACCTGCAGCTACCACCAGCCAGTTACAGCGTGCCAGAAAGTCTAGGCCCAGGAGATGTGCATAGAAATTCAAATTTTAGAGTTATCACTAGTGATCGATGGGCCAATTAATACATGAGGTGGTAGAAATCAGAGAAATCTCCATTGTCCTTAGGTACTTCACAGGCAAGATGCGCTGAGCTGGTGCTGCTGATGAAGGCTTTCACACYGGGTGGGGCAAGGTAGAAGTGCAATTTTCCTACATTGTTACTTTCAAATAGTGTAAATCAGAGGAAACTCACATCAAGAAGGACAGATATGGTTATGTCCTTAGTGTATGGAAGATGCAGACCATGTCCAGCAATGACGCTGGTCTGAAATTACCTGTCAGACTGAGTTATCAATAACCCGCAAATCAGCAAGCCATTTAAAAATTTCATTGCACTGCAGAGAAAATAAGCTAGATATAAAAACTCCAATTGTTTGGCTCCAGTTTGAAAATAAATAGGCAGAAAAAAATAAAACTGAGAAAGCTATTTAAATTCAGTTTATATAAAACATGCATAGGCAATGAAAATTTAAGTGAGGTCTTAAACAGCATCAGCTCTTTTCTTCCCCCTTCATTACAGAGGAAGGAACCAATTCAGAAGTGAAATGTATTTAATGTAGCCATATACTCTCTAAGGACAAGAAGTGCAATGCCCTAAAAAGGCCCATATGAAGACTCTGAAAATCTTTTGGAAAGGCAGGTATAATCCTTATAAAAATGTTATTAGGCTTTGTTACTGAAAGAAAAAGCACAAACACTTCAGTGTCTTATGAAACGATCTTAAAATCAAATAAATTACATAGCATGTCCATATTTTCTTGCTGTTTCTTTTGACATATTTCATTTTTAAGTGCTGGGTTCTGTGTAGTGAGGGTTTTGAAGACTCAAGCAGCTAGCACTCAGATTTCTAAAAATAGAAATTCAGGATTTTGAGTGATAGGTAAACTTCCTTTCATTAAAATATATTATACTCCCTTATATTTTCTTTATTTTTATTCCTTTTCTTCAGGCATGAGCTCTTGCTAAGAAAATATTCGATCAGGATAACAATAACTTAATTTTAGACTTCACAGCTTAAAAAAAATATAAAAGGAGGAACTCAATACATTCATCTAATTCATATCACATAATACCCTCCCTTGAAGAACTGCTTTTATGTAGATTTCTGCCAACTTCACCATTGAAAACCTACTTTTAAATTCCCGTCAGGTGCTTTCTGCTTGAAGGGCTTCAGTGTGTGGGTGGTTGTTTTTTCTTGTATGTGCCATGATGAGTCTCCTCCTCTGAGAGCTGGGGGAGGAGGGAGGAGGGAGTGTTTTTCCTCTTTCCGTTTCACACCACATTTGTAAAATGAGAGACAAAATGTCCTACCTCCTGAGAAAACCGTCCTGGAAAATTTTAATGTTCCATGAAAAAACCCTAACAATCGAGTTTATGTGCTGGCAATTAATATCATACTACCAGTCTGCTATTAATGTTTTGGCAAYTTGGATTATTGTGTAAAAATCTGTAATCTGAATTTGTTTATGTTTCCTTCTTCAGATGAGATGGAAGAAGGTAATTTCATTTTATCTACCTGGAAAGCATGAAACAATTTTCCCTGACTTTGGATCTAAATGGGATGGAAAAGATTTTAAAGAACCTATTGAAAAACATGAAATTTATAAAACCAGATCACACACAGTGTTCTAAGTAACACATGTTGTTGCCTTTTTATTTGCTTTATTTTATCTTCAAAACAGATTAAATGTCCTAGTAGCAGGCTGTGCAAATTCCGCTTGGCAGAAGTTTCTGTAACAATGTACCCTTTAAGGGGAGGCATCTTTGTAAATGAGTGTGCAATGGAAAATATACAACTGGAAATTTTTAAAAATTTTCCTTGCAAGCCAAGGGACATCCCAGCCCCAGTTAAAGTTCACGAGCAGTTTGCACACTGAGGCTCTGAGTGGGGAGTCACATGAGGGTATCCCAATAGCAGCAAGGGTGCAGTTTCAGGAGCAGCCCAGTGCTGCCTTTGCATTGAATAAGATTACAAAGTGCCTCAGTCTGCCACTGCTCCTAGCCAGGTCATTGTGCTTTATTTGATCAGTCATGAGTCAAGGAGCCCAACAATTTTAATTTGCTTCATGCATAATGCTTGCTGCAAGAATTAAGCTTGTTGCATGATGGGGGGCATAAATTATACTACCATCCCCTTGATGACATTTTCTTCTGGTTTTCCCAACAGTATAGAAAGCTCTGTGATAGGTACTCATATCACAGTAAATGCATAACATTATTATTCCCCGTGCAGTTACATCTTAAGTTTCAAGCTAATAAGTTAATCGTGTAGAAGGAAAATGAGTCTCAAAAAAGGTCAAACTTAGAAAGGTAAAAATCACATATTTTTTCAGTTCTTCTGGTTCAGAAACTGAAGCCATGTTAATCATCCTGTGTTAACTGTGTTCCCACCTTTACCTCTGCTGATTCTGAWCAGTGGGTACTTGTTTATCCAAGAGATGCTGTTGAGAATTGCTGGGTGTGAAGAGCTGTCAGCACAGCAGAGGGTAAATGCACAATTCCCTTCTGCTCCTCAATGACTCAGAAGTGGATTTTGGGTCATAATTTTAAAAAAAGGGAGTCTTGAGTGTCACCATAGGTAACCTACTGCTGCTGTCAAAGGAAAGTAGTCTATGTGGGTCAGCTTAACTAAGTCTTCTTCCCACTGCATTTCACCCCATTGCTCTTTTTGCCTGACTGTCTCTTTCTCCAGCAACCTCCCAGCCAAAGGGCTGGGCACTGCCTGCAGCTCCTTCTTTATCCCATTCGCCCACAGTCTGAGCTCCCTCCAGGTTTTACCAAGCACCATGTTCTCTCAGCCAAGCCTCATTTATATTTTATTGTGTGATTTGCTATTTGTTTGTGGCATGCTTTTGAATGCCTAGGCTGTTCATGAAAATGATGAGAAACAGYCCTTCCTCATTGTCTCTGTTCCCTAATCACCACTGAAAAGATGCTGAAAATCTCGTGGGTTAGCTACAAGGAGCTGGGCCAGCAATGTGTGCACTTTCTTATAGTTGGCTAGAGAGTTGGGGACATTCTCCTCCTAATTAAGGAACATAAACTCTGCTACCTTAATTACAGCAAGATACAAACTATAAGGACATCAGYGCCTACATACTGATATAGTTGTGTACACCTGAGGGAATGCATTTATGTCATTGGATAGAGAAGGGAAAAAATCATACCCTCTGACAAAATGTGCTGCTGCATAATCCTTCTGTAAATGATGCCTCAGGCTCATTCTTCCCAAACAGCTGCCTCTGGCTCTCTCTGCTTGATGCAAACTGCAGCCTGTCAGTGGGCTCCCCTAGATACCACCTGCAAAGCATGAGAGTGCTGGTGGATGCATATACAGGCCCAGTGACCTGAGGATGCTGATTCCTAGGTTAAGCCAAGAGAAAAATATGGAGGCTTTTGAGCTTTGCTGTTCCCCAGTGCTAGGGAGGGGGGCTAATAAGGTAGGGAGCAACAAGACAGATATTAGCAATTCTGTCTTGAAGTGAGCCTAAGGGATTCACTGGAGTAGATAAAATTTTAGGTGCTTCATSCTGCTGTGTGGAGGCTGCAGTTAGGGATTTGCAGTGGCTCAGGTTYAGCCCTGCAGTGCTGTGCTCCTTCAGGGGGAGCCACCAGGCCCACTCATCCCACACACCCCCTCTCACTGCAGGGCAGAAGCTGCCTGGCACAGGCACAACCAGGCTCAGGTGGCATCTGTGCCTGGCCCCAGCTCAAAGCTCAGCAGGGAAACCACCCACCCCATGCAGAGGATATGTGCAAGGACAATTTTCTGAGAAGTTAATGCCATGAAGGTGTGGGGGAAATGGGGAGTTGTTCCCCATTACTTGTGGAAATCAAATTCTTGAGCAGTTGCCAAGGAGGACGGAGCAGCTCCTTGGGGTGCTGGGGTACACTGACAGCTTTGGTGCTCTTCTGCACTACAATTCAACATAAAAGCAAGTGGCAGATGCTGGTTTTGTGTCTCTCCAGGCACAGAGAGCTGCATGGGACAGACCAAGCTGACACCAAGGGAACTTCATTCCCTCTCGTAGCCACAGTTGGGCTGCCTGGGACAGCTCAAGGGATGCATGAGGGACAGTACCTTGTCAGGGTCTGCCCCCACAGAACTGCTGTGCTCCACACAGGCCAGCAGATATCAAACAARGGCAAGAAGAGCCCCCTTCCTTTCTAGCAACTGAGGGAGAACTTGATAAAGCCCAGATTTGTTCAGCACATCCGAGGACTGCACCCACGGGATGCTCAAGGTCCCAAACCTGATTTTAACTGATGATTGCCTCTGTTTGTCACACTGATACTCTGGGAAGGATATTTCATTTGTTCTTCCCAGCTAGAAAGGTGTCTGACAATCCCCTGCAAGGGATTTTAACACTTACCTCTCCCACTACATTTTACCAGCTGTTACATTGCAATATTGTTGCTGTAATAGCATGGTGTTGTACCTCAGTATGTTCTGAGATGGGTCTGAAACGAAGGTTATGGGGTTAATTGTATTTTAGAAGTATTTTCTTCAGCTACTTTCAATTGATAATACAATCTTTCCTTTACAAAAAAATTATTCTTCCCTCTTCCTCTCTCATTTTCTGAMTAGCCTGTTCAGAGGAAGTGCAYGTAGAGCTCTCATGCACCTCACCRGAGMCTTAWCCCAAAGTGGGGATTATCAGTGTTYTGGGATTAATGATAACAGTGAGAAATCCTCTAAGCACCAACCTTTATAAAACAAATCTGGTATATTGCAAGAGGTATTCCAGCCAAGGCTTTTTCTGTGGAAGAATTAATGATGTCTCACTGTGAAAAAGTCAAAATGGCCGCTCTTAATGCAGCAGGACTATGAAGGCAAAGGAGGGCAGTGACRGCAGAATCTGGCACACCGAGATATGCACACAAGTGGGCTCTTTGGGGTTTCTCAAACTGAATTTTAGGAAGTTTAATCTATCTACTTTGTTATTGCTGTTCAGGAGGATCTAGATGCTATTCATGATAAAGCAAAGTTTCACATGGAGACATAATGTAGACCAATAAATRTGTTTCTCACCAGGGCTATTATACTCTTTTTGAATGTAGAAGCACCTTTAAAATACATATTCCCTATTGTGATGAAGTCATCTAGTTCAGTGTATTACTCACATAACTGGTTTTGGACATACACTCACAATGAATCTCCAAAGAGATATTTATTTGAATGTGTGGTTTCCTAGCTCAATGCTATTTCTGGAAATATGCTTAGCACATTTAATATTTATCTCAGTAAAAAATATCTTCTGTATTTCAAGGCAATTCACAGATATTGTGTGCAGCTGTAGTTCTTATTTTAAAGAAATATTTCACCTGATGCTTCAAATATTAGGAATTATGCTAATAGATAGCCATGAAAATGAAACTTGTTACAGGGACTGGGCAGGTCAGCTTAAGCATGCCAACTACAGGAATTCATTTTCTCCTCTGAGAGCTCTAGACCTGACCACCATCCAACACTGGAGACTCATTGGTGGATGTTAGATATGATTAGGCACAGCATTCTATATTACTGTGTGAGTAAGAGAGCTGTGGCACCAGCCAGAGGTTAATAGTTCCTCAATTTGATCCTGCCTAAAAAAGCATAATTAAAATAGAAACCTGCTAGAGGAGTTTCCCAGGTGAGTTGAGTTATTGGCTTCACCTGCCCATTTGCACCATTTCTCCATCTCTCCCAACATATGTCAGAGTAGAGCCAGGCCTGGATTTTCATTATCAGTTGCCTGTAGCTGTTCCCTTATGAGAAGGGGCACAGAGAGCAGGAGCATCAACCATCTCTATATTTTACAAAGCTCAGATCAAACAMATTCCCTTCTTCTTGGGATATTCCCAACCTGAGAAAGAAGCAGATAAGGCATAGTCCAGGCTTCAGAACTYCTTTTTTCCCTTGAATTCAAGTGGGGATTATATAAACCAGACTTATTTTATATATTTCTATCTATATCTGTATATCTATCTACAGCAACATAGATAGATTCATAGATTCACATACATATATATATATGCACCTTTGTTTGTCTATCTATCATCTATCTATCTATCTATCTATCTATCTATCTATCTATCTATCTATCTATCTATCTATCTATCTCCATCCATGTTTCTCCTCCTGAATTCCCTCTTCCCCTGCAGTATAACAAGCAGAGAATAGGGGATCTGGTAAATAGCTGTTCCTGATCTGAAATGAGTGTTCAAATGCCATGTTTCAAATTAAAAATCTAAGATCTTATTTCTCCCTAGAAGAAACAGAATATCTACGCTGATATGAGACACATATCAAGGTACAAATTGCATGCAGACCACCTGGACTGGTAATACAAGAATTCCTGCTGAAAATCCAATTTATACAGTTGTTACTTCAGTCCTGAGTGTTTCATTGCTATGATGATCCTTAACTAAACCATGCTTTGGATATCTGCCWTTTCCTCACTGGTTCCCCTTTTCTACAGTAAGAGGTCTTTGGAGTAAAGTTTATTGAGCAGTCATTTAGATYAAAAACAAGTTAGGACTACATGTTTGTGTACGGCCAGAACTTACACTTGTATATATACTTGTAGGTGCCATTGATAGGTCTGCCTCTTCGTCTGTATAAATGTAAATGCATAAAACATGTGTTTGTGTACATCTTGAGATGAAAAACTCCAAAAATACTGTAAGAAGAGTGAAAGAGGAAAAGAAGTTGTTACTCAGGAATCACAAGTCTTCATGCTCTCTCAGWGTGCATGTGTTTCTTGTGGAATATTTAATGCTAACAGAGTAGTCACAAATCTGCAGTATATTTAGCATTACAACAAATGAAAGTTATGTGTATAAATCAGTGCTCTTTAAATGCTGCCTTATTTCTAAGAGGTCTCATATATCCTTTCCCTGAATCATCTCAAAACACATTTAAAAAGTGGATATACTCTAATTAGCTAGAATTGACCACTGGAACATATTTCAATTTTTGTTGGCGTGTCTCAAGCCAAAAACATCAGAGGATGGGATCTAATAAATTTATATTAGCTGGAGTATAGACTAAGTTTTATTTGAAAGCTCTTTTGCACAGCAATAGACTGAATATTTCATTATCTGGAACCTCATGCTGAACCTAGGCAGATTTCCCGAAACATTATCTTAATGCTTGCACAAATGTAATTACTACTAAATCAATATTTTGTATTCAAGCCTAATTACAGTACATGAATTAGAATACTCCTAAAGAGATGTGTAGTTGGCTGCTTAGTAGACTTTAGCTGGCTGATATTTAAACTGACAAAGTATCTCAGCTTTGGCTGCCCCACTGTGAGCACACAGTGTTAGAATCAAATTTTGCTGGCTTTGACAGTTGTCACATGCATAGTGCGTCTGCAAAGAACTAYCAGTCTTGTAAAGCCAAAAGAGGTTCTCAAGGAAAACACGACTCCTCCTTTTCAGATGACAGTCACACTTCTGAAAGCAGAGTTTTCTCCACAATATTGCAGAGGAGGATTTAGAGCAGCACTTTTATTAAGGGCTCAGATGACATCAGCAGCAAACAAATGAACTAAAGTGTTTTAAGGACTCCTTGCTTTTACATCCTCCCCAGTTTGAGTTATTTGTTCCTCTCAGTGGTCAGTGTAGTGTCCCAACTCTGGGAACTCAGATCTGAACTATCAGAGAGGATAATGCAAATTGGAAAGGAGAGGTAGGCCTCATGTAACTTCCCAGTAGTTTGTTGTCAAAGGGCTATATGTTCAGTGCTGCACAGAAAAATATATCGCCTTAAGAACCACACCCAACAGCTTCTACAGCTTCCAACACAACAGCCAGCAGATGTGTCACCTTCCCATTCCAAGTCCTTAAGGGTGAGTGAAAAATGTTTATTTTCTGGCCTAGGACACAAGACTTTATCATAGCTAGAAATTCCATTGTGCACTATTTCCCCACTGTTTATCAGCAATCTGCTCSGTATGCACAGCTCCTGCAGGGTCCTTCTCTCCTGATGTAAAATATTCCTCTCAGAGTGTGCAATGAGCATTCATACAAAGTAACTACAGCTGCAATTTGTGCACTCATTTGTCTTTTCCACAGAACCCAAATGTATAAGGTCTACTAAGGTGTTGTCTCCAAATGGCAGAATGGGAACATGGAAGTTCCCAGTGAACCCAGGCAACCTTGCTGTCTTCAGCAGACTTTTAGTGAAATTATATTGAAGGAGATGGAAAAATGGAAGACAGAGGTTCCYTCACTTTGCTTTGCTTTTCTTTGCTTTTCTTTGCATCCATGTAAAAATATGGAGAAATATGAGGTATCCCACATGTATTAAATTTGTTCACTGGAGTTTCATCACCTGAAGAAGACCTAAAAAGATCTAAGAAATGAGATTGTTTTTATTATTATCAATCAACAATGGAGAAATGGCATCATCTGTGTAAAAATCTGACACTGYTGTGGAAACAAGGATGACAAACTAATGTATATTTTATATAATATACAATAGAAGTGGAAGACTGACCTTGAAAATTACCCTGTTCTGTCCAGTGAAAGACTAAATAAGACTAAGGCACCTCAAGTGAAGAGATTTAAGAGGCAAGTAAGTCATGATCCATTTGTTCCACATATSTCACTTCAGCAGACCTCTCAATCTAGCCAATTTGGGCTATCCAAGAGGCRCTTGATTGCTTGAGTAAGGATTAGGTTGCATTTTTTAAGATTATGTTTTGAAATGAAATTAACAAGGTGCCAGAATAGATTATGAAGAAATGTGCTCAATTTCTGCTGAGTTGGCCCAATATGGAAACCTTCAAAGATGGTTTCCTGGCATGYAGGTCAAGAATAAGTGATCAAAAGTTCCTTTTTAATTGAGATCTGTGATCCTGTGATCTACCATCCTTCTGGACTGAGACATATATCTTTTTAGTACAAGTATAGAAGACAGCTTCTTTCTGGTTTTGGACTCCAAATTCAATGCCAAATCTAACCTCTCCTTAAAAATATCTCATGAAGAACACTGGGAAATGTTATCTCAACAAGGACTTCAATTTCCTTGTATTTTTGTTTGAGGGTGGGTGGATTGTAKTTGGGTGATTTTATTGTTTTGTTTTGTTTCTTTTTTTTTTCCTTTCTGATTCCAGGAATGGTAAGCCCATTCCTGTTTGGTTGGGTGAGTAAATGCTCTCACATTAGAACTTTGTCTACTTTCTCTCACTCTTGACTGATTCATAGTCCACTATGGCAGAAACTTAAAATAAATATTAATTTGTTCAATGTCATTCGGTGGTCTATTTCTATACTTTTCTGACTTGATTATGAATCACAAAATTAAACACATGCACTCAGTATAATTTTTGCCAAAGTATTTGAGATCATTTTATGCCTCYCACTAAACATGCCCTCAGGACAAAAATTATTATGAAATCTAAAATAACTGGCTTATTCCTCTAGAGAAACTAGTGCAACCTCTTGTAGAGCACTACAGGATTTCATGTCTTCATTTTTTACTTCATGGACTAGAAGCACTACTTAACAATTTTTCTTACTTTTAGAGACCAACCCATATCCTAAACTCCATTGGTTTGTTTAAAATCTAGTCCAGCCAGCACCATAAAGCAAAAGGAAACTCCAGAGTCGTTACATAAAAAAAATCATTGTTAAAATCTATTCAGTGCACATCCAGAGTAGCCTGAAGCATTGTTTCTTCAAAAAAGCACTGATTCTGCTCATTCTGCAGTGAATAGCAGAACAGATTGGCAGCAAGGGCCTCTGGGCCCGCCCTGCAGAGCTTTCAAAATCATGTCTTTCTTGGCAATAGTATAATGAGACATCTAAGCTTCTCTTTGCYAGCTTAATATTTTTGGCAGGAACATCCACATTTAGCATAAAATACCAGTAATCAAGGTTGAGCAGCTTGGGCTTTTACATGTTTCCTCTCTTCCTATTAAAAGAATAAATCAGAAGCAAATGATCAGAGACCTTAAAAATTTCTGCAATGCCAGCTCACATGTCTTGGCACAGGCCACTTAAGATAATTTCCCTTAGACCTTCCTATTCCAAGTTTAATACCTCACCACGTCAAGTGCATTGACTTTGGAGAGAATGAGAAAACCAGACTGTAACTCCCTATCAAGGTTATCCTCATGGATGTCATTACTAAGGCAGAGGTTACTCACACATCATTTGTAACTTACCCAGTCAACCCAAGGTAATTTGAAAGAACTTATCGAGAAAATCTCTCAGCTAGATCTGTGAAAGATAGATTAAAGATAAAATGCTTCAGCACCTTTCAGCACTTAGCACTCACTATCACCCACTCCTAGGAGCTGTCCAGGTTTGTGAAGCATCTTTCACTGGCAGCTTCAACATCTGGCATGGACACAGCACAAAGCATGTAAATCTGAATTAACCTGAGCTTCCAAACGGCCAGCTTGAATCTGTCTGTAATCATTTACATCCTCTCAATGTGAGTCCAAGTACCCTTCTCAGAGTAACATAACCAAATCCAGCCATTTAAGAAACATTGGCARCAGCAGTGTAGTTTTGCCCCCTTTTGCAGATGATGGGAGAGCTGAATCTCGTTCCTGTCTCCCATGGGGAACTCTTTCTTAGATTATGCCTTCTGCGTGACTATGGCACTTTGGTGCGCACCTATACCCTCCAGGCAGCTTGTGTTAGAAATCATGGGCTGATCTGCATTTAAATTCTTCAAAGCCACCACCTTTCAGAGCTGCCTAAATATGTACACAGAGCAAAGTCTGGTCAATGCTGCATCTCTACTGTCTGTCAGGAAGGAACTGTGGGCCCAAGATATCTTCTGAACAAAACTTRGGTTTTGTTTCAGAGGGAGCTCTTTAGCTTGTAGACAAAAATCAGAAACGTGTGTAGGGGGTGRGCAATGAGACAATCAGAGCTCCAGAGCTAACCAGAGAATAATCCAGATCAACAGGATATGTGCCCCTAATGCAGCTGCTCCAGTTCCCAYGGACTCAACTCTCTGGTGGGAAACGCTGAAGCCTGACTGTAACAAGGTGACAAAAGGAGAGAAGTAGACTTGGATTCCAGTTCTTCTTTTGCTGACTACATGAGAGTTTTCTGTTCTCTCCTTAGAGCCAGTGGAACAGGAGTCTAGCTTTGTTWCAGTGTTAGTCACCAACCCTCCTGCACTTACCCAGCGGCTGTTCAGCTGTTTCTTGCAAAACAGAGCTGGTTTTCCAGGAGACATTTAATTTCTGAAACCATGCAGTAAACACTAGTGATGAAAGTTTCACCTGCAGGGTGGAAAAGGGATGTTTCACAAAAAACCTAGTTTGGACAAGAGATTTTGTTTGGTTCTTGTAATTTTTTTCTTTTTTTGTTTGTTTTGATTTGGTTTGATTAAATCACTTCCAATCATTGAACTAGGGGATAAAAGCACACCATATGAATTTTTATCTTTTTGCAAAAAGGCTTATATAGACACTTAAATCCAGAAGATCACACAGGACTATGAATCTGGATGAGAACAAAGTGCATCTCTGCAGCCAGGCCATGTAGGAATGTTCAGTGCAAAGGGACCTCCTGGACTGCTGACTCCCAATCATTGACTTTCACACATGGAAATGCATTTTCTGGCTTTGCTAAGAGAGTGATGTAAAGGCATTTTTCTGAATGCTTGAATACTTGCTTTAGGTGATCATTTGTAAATGAGGAGCTAATGGTCTTCTGAGGGGCTGTTTCCTGTAAAAATGGCTGTTCCACAACCACTCCGACCAAGGCAATGTCTGTGCAAGGTGCAGCCTTCTGGCCTGACTGCCAAGAGGATCTGCTGCTCTGAAGGTATAAAGGTTCACAATTTGCCCTAAATTTATGCCTTGCCAATTTTCTCAGCTTGCTCTGCTGCCAGCTTTTTTTTTATGAGTAGCTTTTCTCCTTGGGAAGAAGCTCTTCCATTTGCATTTATTAAGAACAGTCACATGCGACATCAACTTTCATTTTGCTGCATGAAAGAAGCCTGGAGGTTTTTTTAAAGTTTTCTCCCACGTGATAGATCATGAGCCTTTCAGTTCAGAAAAAGAAATTAATGAGCAACTTCTAACTACATTTCATTGTATAAGAATGAAGAGACAGCAAAGGAAATTAAGAGATAACAGGCCTAAGGAAAAAAAAAAAAAGATGATTCTTAACACAGTGTTGAGTTCAGCCATAACAACTCCTGCCACAGGATATTATGGCTGCCAAAGTTGAGATGAGTTCAAAGTGATTAGAGAAATTGCTGGAAAGGATATGAAATGCAAAGATATCATCCATGTCTGAGGGAGTCCCTGATCTACAAACTGCTGGAGGCTACAGCACCACTCCAGCAAAACCCACTGTAGATGCAATCTTCAGGCTTTGCAGGGCATTCACCATTGGACACTGTTGGAAGAAAAACAATGGTTTTATCTGCTGCTGTCCTAAACTTTTTTCTAGCTGCCTTTCCTTTTATGCTGTTCAGACTTATTCCCAATCCACAAGCACATCCTGTTCTTTCAGTCTCATTTTTACCTTAACCTCAAATCATCCAAGCTAATTTCACCAGGCATTTTCCACTCCTTGAGTCAGGGTCACTATTTGTCTATAAAAATAGAACTGACCCTAATACTGATCACTGAAAAATGCAGTTTTGGGCTTTCTCTTGCAGTATAAAATTTCCTTAGGTAATGCCTTGTCCTTTATCCAAATTCCTGCTTACCAAACAGCTCCTTTGCTTTAGGGAGGAAACCATCTGTAATTTATTCACTCAACTTCTTGTCAAAGCAGAACTAAAATATGCATTGACTTCATGAGTCAAACTAAAAAAAAACTAAACTGACATTAATGAACAATCTAACATCTTTCTATTTGGTATTTTATATGTATACATGAAAAAAATTGGTCTTTAATATTTTTTAGAAAATCTACTGCAGGTTTAWTTTTCTTAAACTGCTCATATGTTCTGACTCTTTCTGTCCTCTCTTGAAACTTCTTCAGATAAGCAGTCTCATTAYTTCATGGGTTTCTGGCTATCTCTTCACTAATTTCAGATGTCTTTCCTAGTGTGAGCATTCCAGCAGTAGGGACTGAAGCAAAGACTTTTAATAAAAATCTCTGCCAGATATAACTTTACTCAAGATCTCCTCCAAATACAAGCCTTCACTCCTGCAACTCTAATTAGTTCCCACAGGTGACATAAACACTGTTACAAAATGCCCCCAAATATTCCTGTGTACTCAAGCTAATGAGCATGCAATATCCCCTGCTTATGACAGTGAGCTTTCCTAGACACCAAAATGTTGTGACAACTCACAAAATGCCAGATCCTGGGAATCATTGCTGGGACATCCCTAAATTGTCCCTGGGAACTGCCTGGGAACATCCTTGGTTAGCATCAGCCAACAGCACACCAGGGATGGCTGTGGCAGCTTAATGGGATAGATGATGAGTCTGGTGCTTGGGAACACGCCAGGCACTGCTGGCTATGGATGAGTATGGAGCCAGCCTTGCTGTGCCACAGTTTGAAAGAGAGACCCTTAACTATAAGGCTACTTTTGTTTATTCYTACTCTAAAATTATAATCAACTCATCATCCTCCCGTACAAGGTTACTTTCTACAAGCAGGTATCCTCAGAGCTGTCATTACAGAAATCTTTGCACAGCAATTATCAATGTGACCCAGTGATTCTGGAATGCCACAGRGGTTTAAGGTGTTTTAATGCTAAGCTGGCCTTTTTTTTTTTTTCTAGAATAACACTTTTGTATTCTAGACATATTTTAGCCTTTGTGCATTTGAAGTCATGTTCTTCCGTCTCCTCCTGCCTCATTTCACAATGGCTGTGAAAAATAAACTCGGCACATGTCCCAGAAGACTGCTATGCTGCCAGTCATTAGTGGTATAGACAGTCATGTAAGTAGGATATCTTAAACATCTTTATGCCAGTTTAAATTTTTCCTTTGTAAAAATCTTCTGAAGAGACTTGGAAATCACCAGGGAAATCTTAATTGACAAAGGCATGTGGAGTAAAAATCTGATAAATGGCCTATAAGAGATTTTCCCTGTTTAATACTAGGCACATCAAACAATCAAAAAATAAGACCATACATTGCAAAAACTTTGCAGAATGATTTCATCAACTTGATCTGCTTTTATAGGCCATGTCTGGTGTCTGAAGTGAGATGCTGCTTTTTTCTTTTTTTCCAGCATGGAAATCAATCATCAAATAGATTATTTTCTTTTCTATTTTTATTTTTTTCTGGAAAAGAGTGAAATGGAGAAATGAGTAGATAGGAGAGTAAAGAAAAGCTACAATTTCCAATGGCTCACTGTTATCACTCCTACATATGAGTGTTTACATTTTGGCAAAATGGCCCAGCCCCAGTCTTTGTACTCTTTTTATAATCTATTATTTCATACATGGATCACTCTGCCTTTAAATCTGGTGTCTGGAAGCAGGAAATCTCTTGAATTCTGTGCYAGGACATTTTCCGTTTCAAAAAGGACTTGTGTTCATTGAGGTCCTTTATATAAAAAGTGACAGTCATCTAGCCCTGTACTATTACATATGGCTTACTTGTGCAAAAGTACATTTCCACCCAAACTGTGAATGCAGACCTTTTAACTAAAGAACAATAGGCCTTTTCTGCAGCTCTACATACTGTAACCCATAGATAGAAATTATTCTTCCTAACACAATGATTATTATTTTATTAAAGATCAGGTTAAAAGTAGTTTTGAGGTGAATGTGATGCAGATTATGAAGCAGTAGATACACAAGTTTTTGAGTTTGTACAACACCTTTTAGCTTATGTCAGCTTAACTTATTTTTTCCCGAAGTGACATTTAGGTTAGATAGACAGGTAAATGGCTGCCATCCAAGAGGAATGGCAGTACATTATCCGTAACTTCTATCAAAAACTCTTCTAAAGAATACCATGATTAAAGCAAGTTTCAAGTCTGAATCAACTTGAAGGAACAACAGAATGATTAACTCCATGTTTAGTGAATGCTACATAATTTATTCAATAAAATCTCCAAATAAGCATGGAAATTACAGGCCTGACTACAATTGAATGTATCTGAAATAAGACACGTCACATGGCTGATTGAACATGAGCACACAGACAAATGGAACTGGAAAGTTTTTTAACACAGAAAGTTTAAATTTTGTGGTTCCTACTATCATTTATAACAATCACTAACATGTAAAACAACACAAAGGGCAATCCATATCACAGACAACATAGAAGCTTCTAAGCTGTCATGGCAAGAAACTAATTTAAGAGTTAATTTTCATGCATCTAGGTATCATAGCTTGATTTCAGAACTCAAACTCTATCAGAATGTACTACCTCCTCAAGTTCAGAGTATAAACATAAAAAAATTCTTATTTGGCAAAGACAGAATGATTCAGCAAGTTCYAGGCACTTGCAAAATAAGCATTTTATGTTTGCAGCTGCATGTGTCTCTGAAGGATGAGCTTCCAAAAAGAAATGAAGGAAATATTCCAAGCAGCAGCAATGCTATGCTAAATAAAATCAGTAGCATAAGATGCTCAGAGGAAAAGCTTTTATTTTCCTCAGTTATCACAATTAGAGTTAAAACTCGTTTAGCTGGAATAAGGATCTCCAGATGGAAGTCACAATATGTGTATGTTTTTCTATACCTTACTCCATTTTTCACTAAGACAAATTAGAATAAAATATTAAAGCCTTAGTATTAAACAGAAAGCAGAATATATGTTCMCATCAACACAATTGGCCTGCCATGTCTCACACTTTATTTCTCCTATACATTTCTTAATTTATCATCTCTTATCTTCAGCATCCTAATTTGCATGCTTAAATCTTCACTTTAGAGTACCAGAAACATTAAAATATTTGTAAAACACTGTATATGCCTCAAAGTTTTATATAAATTAAATGTTGTACCCAAATGACATCATTAAATCAGTAGTTAAGGACAACTGAGGAAATGCTAGAAGGTTGTAAAACAGGTTTCCAACAAAAAGACATATATACAAAATCTGGAAGATTTAAATATTATCAGTCATAAAGATCTCAGAGGAATTAGGATGAGAAACAGCCAAGCACCTATAAATAAAAATGACAGTATCTGCAGAGGGTTTCAGGAATATATCTGGGGTATCCTACTCATCACCATTTTGTTCCTAAGAGGGAGAAAAACAGCATGGAGGATGTTTCAGACAGAAATACAATAATGGATGAAAAGTCACATTAAAATAAAGTAGTAGYAGCAAAATATTTCCAATGACCAGGCAGGGAAAGGAGTCTACATGATTTGGTGACACTTTTTGATGAGAAGTGTCACAGTCTATCTCATAGTCTATTATCAAAACCAATTCTTTTACAGGCACTTCAATGACAGCACTTATGTATATGATTAATTCTTCAGAGTCTGACATAAAACATGAGTTAAGCTCATTAGGGTGAGGCTTTTGATGAGGACATCTACTGTAGATGATCTGTTCATTCTGGAAATTGCAAAGGGTATGTAATGGTGATGGAATTTTGCAGGAGGAGGACACGGTGCTTTAACTCATGTGCATATTGTACTGATCAAAAAAAAAACCCTGACAGTGCTAGGTTTGATGATGTAACTGAAAGGAAAAAAATTCATGACAGTTACTTTAAAGAAAAAGTATCCTTTGTGCATTTCATTGCATTCTCAATACTATTTTTAAATAGAATTCAGTCACTTAGAGGTAATTCTGCAAAAACACCTCTGTACACTCTTAACCTTTAGAATAGGATTTTCTCCTCACAGGGATACAGTTGCAGGACACAGAAGACACTTATTTTTCTCCCTCATTAAGGGATCCTTAGAAGCAAGTCAGTTTTCTAAAAAATAATTTTTTTTCTCAAACATCTTTCTGCAGAGTYTTCAGCAGTGCTCTGCCATTCTGCACTATTCTATTAAGAAGAGTATTTTTGTATTTACTTTTTTTAATCTACTGATCTCTGTGTCTGTAGCTGCACCAAAACCAGAACTGTACAAAACAAGTGAACAATCACATCCACAAAGAAATTAAGTCAGACAGAAGACATCTATTACTACATTGGGCAGTACTACCATCTATCTACATGAACATGGGAATATTTTTCAAGGTACCCAGGTTGCCAGCTAATGTCATCAGAGCACGTAATAGCTGAAGGAAGTTATAGAGAAAACTCATTTTATTTTATTTTTTTTTTACAAAATCTGTAGTGAAAGGAAAACAAGCAAATAGATTTTTTTTTCCAGAAAAACTAGAATAAATGAGATCTCAYCTAAATCCTCTACCAACAATACCTTGTATTTTTCTACTCTGCTATTGCCTGAAGTCTTATATGTATTGTATTTTCAGTATAAAATAGCCAGTGTTTCAAGAAAAAAACTGGCTTGACTGATAAATCACATTTTCCTTTAGTGTAAGGGAAGGCAACACTTCCCAACACTTTTAAAACCAGTTTTAGTTAAAAGCTTTTAAAAAAAACCCAAATCCTGATAGTATTGTCAACAGGGAAAGTAAAGAAAAATAATTAGCTGTTGAAATATTGCCGCTAAAACATAAAGCAAGGCAGTTGAAAATAAATACAAACACCTCATTTGGAAAGAAAATAGTTAACCCTCATATTTGATACCCCAAAAACTGAATTGATGCCAGTAGCCAGAATGGGATCTAGATTTAGCTAAGCAGTAGGTCTGCCTGAAAAAATTTCACAAAGTAGCCTAAAATAGAATACCTGGAAGCTGGGTAGGTCTAAGCTTTAAATGCCAAAGGCTATATCCAGTGTCTRCACTCACTATGACACATTACTGGTTCAACTACACCACAAAAATCTACTGAACTTCTAATCTTCTAACTTAGAATTTAACTTCTAATTCAGCATTGTCGTTTTAAATCATGGCTTCAAAACCCCACCTTCTAGTCACATGGAGGCTTGGTTTGCATTCTCTTACTATCTATTTTATTGCCTATTCCTTCTAGGAAGACACTGGGGTTTTTTCCTGCAGATATTTTATAAAGAGAGAAACAAAAATGTAGTATAGGTCAGGTAATATTGTCACATTGAGCAATTTTGTTTCACCCTGCAATAATTTGTATTGCTCCTAACTTAGGCTTGTGTAAGTGATGAAAGGATAGCCTTTAAAAAAGCAAAAATACCCCTTTAATTTTACTATTTGTATGTGTGCATATATATATATATATATATACATACACACATTATGACACCACAGAAAAAACACTTGGCAGACCCATATTTTCAAGTATATTACAACATGCATAAGAAAGGTTGTCCATGTAATATAATCTTAACTAGAATCTTACAAAAAAAAAAAAAAATCCACAATCTCATGATCCTGTCTATTGGGAAGCTCACGTTTTATGACAATCTATGATGTCACAATTCATAAAGCAATGAATTTTTTTTCCCTATGAGAAAAATCTCCATGAAATTGTTTAGTCAGCCAAGATGGCTGTGCTTATTTCCCTTGAGGGTAAATGCCAAGTTTCCTCTATGCTAAAAACACATGATTATTTTATATTAAAGCATTTTTTTTCCTAAAGTTACATTCTGAATCTGCTAAATATGGATGGCTGCAGTTCAGGGAAGGAAAAATCTTTTCAGACAGGGGAAGGAGGGGGACAGTTCTCTCCTCCCCACTCTGGCATCATGTTGAGAGCAGAGAAGTTTTTGCAGCATGACCACGCTAACAATTCTGTTTGGCTAGCATGACTGCCAAGCGTGGTGATGCCTGGGGACATCACTGTGTGACTGCACACAGACAGGTGGGAGGCTCAGGCTTGGTCCTGACACCCCAGATTCCCTGGACTCCAGCAAGGCAGGGTCTGGCTGAAGCATATTAACGACTTTGGTCTCCTCAGAACAGTCTTTGTCTCTGCTATTTGAGAAAGATGCTTTAAGAGGTGTGAGTCACGGGATGTACTTATCAGCTGAATCACTCTGAAGGACTTGGGYAGCATCTTACATCAGCAAGCAGGGTATGCAATGCTACTTTTTTTTCTCAATGTGCTAAAATCTCTCCAATGACAAAAGATCAAAAAGTAAATTACAAGCATAAAAGGACAAAGATCTCCTATGGAAGGCAGCTTATAAGGTGGACTAAGCAGAAGTGATGAACATGTGCCAGTATAATTTTGAATCCATAATGATTAAAAAAAAACCCATATATTTTTAAGTCACCTAGAATAAACAAGTACCTTAGGCAAGTATACCCATCAGCATAAAGAAAACATTCAAGCAGAATCCTGCTTTCACTGAGAATTATGGCTTTATAAAAACAGTTTATCACATTTTTCTAATATATTCAGAAGGYGCTGATTTAAAAAGTGTGGTCATGCCACAGATAAAACCAATCAACAGAAATTGCCTATAAATTGTCTGTCAAGCCTACACCATGAGAGTTATTTCTGACAGCTTATACTACTCATTTGTCTATGTAAGTAAAAAGAAAAAAAACCCAACAAAACAATATAAAAGGTGGACAGAATGCTGCCCCAGCACCATAGCAGTATATTTTATTGCACAATGTTCAAAGTAGGTAGTGTAGTTTCCAGCCCTGTCAATGCCTAGCATTTTGGTTTTGAGGCATTAGGTCTTATAGAGGTTTTGGTTTAGAAAATCAAGTAATAGCTGCAAAGAGCACTGTTTTGTTTGTGCATGTAATGTTAGATTTAACTAAACCTGAGCCTCCCGGATCAACCATTTTAATTTTTAAATAGCAAAGACTGCAATTTGAGAAACGAAGCATCTACATGCATGTACACAAACCCATCAAACTTGCTGCTGAAGTGAGAGGCAATGACACATGCAATAGCCTTTCTGTGGCGGCCAAAGGTAGTGTGGAAGAGCCTGTTTGTCTCACAGGAGTTCCATGGAACTGAATCCCACCAGTGAGATGGATTACAGGGGTTCCCCCAKATTTTGAAGTTATAGGATTTGCTGTTGATTGAGTCCCATGGGGACTCATGTTGTTCTATGGAAATGCAAAATTCCATATTTATTCAAACAAGAGGTGGTAAGGCACTTGCTTATGAACCTTCCTGKTGCTACTGGCCCTAATTTGAATTATTGCTGCGGTTATCATTGCTCTTGACTATGGCCTTATCAAAATCAGCACTAGTTTTACTATTGCATTGTGTAGGGATATGTATACATACACATTCACTGGAACATCCACCATCTTAACTTCCATATATTAGCATCTCTGCCCATCTATTCACACAAAGTAGCTGAAGCTGAATTAAAAATTCCACCTACAGGTAACTTGGATAAATTGCCAAGACACTTAGTTCCAAATTTATGAAAATATTAATCTAACAATCTTGTGAAATTACTAAAAACAACAGTAAGAAACACAAAGGCAAACAGCTAAGTAAAAATCACATTATTTGTATTATTGTGTCTTTAGTCATTGTGACAATATAAAAATATCTTCTCACTGAAAACCTGAAAAAAAAAAATTCAGTGAGATATTCTGCTCTTTATGAGTATGTGGTAACCTAAAATGTGTTTGCCTTTCACAGCGAAATTCACAAGCAAAGCAACTACTGAGAAATACCATGGTATTTGTAAAGCATACTATTAATTGAAGGAACTATAGCTCAACCTCTCTAATTACATTTTTCTCTAAACTCACAGAACATGGTGCTGAAGGGTAGGCAGTAACAACATAACTTGAAAATTGGGTTAAAAGTTGTTACATAATAGTCTCCACTCCAGTACATTTTTACCAAGATGCTCTTGATGCTCCAGTAAAGCATCAACATGTCAGAAGTACTCTGGGCTGTCTCCTTCCAAGAATCTTGAAACCTGGCCTGGGGGAAGGTGTCCCTGCCCTCAACAGGGGTGTAGGAATTTTAAGGTGATCTTTCAGGTCCTTCCAACCCACAGTCTTCTATGATTACTAACAGCAAAGGCCCTGAAGGAGATTTTACTCTCCAATTTTACGATGTTTACCATAAACTGAAACATGACATTATCATTTCAGAACTGCACAAACAATGAGTTCTTAGAAAAAAAATATTCTACTTGTTATTTTCTATCCTTACAAAACAGCTATAAATCCTCTCCAGTGTCTCTTCTGAAGAGACCTTCACCTTAAGGGATTGAGGGGGAACAACAGAAAGGCATAAAAATACCTCTCCAAGTCCTATTTCAACTTTTTCCACCTGCTTGCCTTCTGTGCATGGAAAGAGGCAAAGGAATCAGAATGGTCCTGCACAGCCCATGGGATCCACTGGAATCCCTTTATTTGTGCTTCCCACACCTCCAGATAGGAACTAGTTGAAGGAAATTCCAATGGGCTGGTCTTGGCACTAGTTTAGCAGCCCTTTCCTCCTCTATAATAGCAAACATTTTCAAAATCAGGTTTGGGATATTAAAAGCAAATAAATAAAACACAATTTAAACATGTATTTTAAATCTCATTCTGCAGTTGGAAGACTAGTAGGAATAAATGCTTTTTTTAACACAGATGAGTCAGCCTTAAAAAGTTAGCATTTGTTAAAAATGATGACAAATTACATGTAAACTTTTTCTCTATGCCCAGCATGTAGTAATGGTCCTTTCTTGTTGGGTGGGAGTTGCAGGCGTAAAGGGAGAAAGAACTTCTGGCAAATGCTACAAAGTCATTCACTGGACAACTTCATGAAATTAAGTGCTTTTCTTCTATGTATAAMGAATTTTCTCATCAGTGAGGTAAGTAAAGCACTGAACTGTTTGCAGAGGTAGCTAAATTTTCATTAGCAGTAAGAGATGTATAACGGAAACTGACAAAAGAACAAGTTCAGTGGATGCCACTTGGATAAAAGATTTAGCTTAGATAACCTTTCCTATCTTAGCATCACTGCTGCTGTAAYACAGAGACTTATGACATGATCTATAATAAACATTTTTAATGACTACCAAATCAATAATAGCAAGTATTACATACAGTAATTACATTTCCTATCAGCCTACCAAGCTAAAAAAGTATGCATTTGACTAATTGCATGTAGTGGAGCAAGAGGAAAGACAGAAAGAGAGAGAGAGAGAGACAAAGACAAGAGAGAAAGAGAGAGAGTGAGAGAAAGAGAGAGTGAGAGAAAGAGAGACAGAGAAAGAGGGAGAAAGAGAGAGAGAAAGAGAGAGAGAAAGAGAGAGAGAAAGAGAGAGAGAAAGAGAGAGAGAGAGAAAGAGAGAAAGAGAGAAAGAGAGAAAGAGAGAAAGAGAGAAAGAGAGAAAGAGAGAAAGAGAGAAAGAGAGANAGAGAGAAAGAGAGAAAGAGAGAAAGAGAGAAAGAGAGAAAGAGAGAAAGAAAAAGAACATAATGTAGCATGCCTTAACAATAAGATTGGGGGCTGGCCTCATGACACATGAAAGCTGCAGGGCAGTTAGAGCTATAAGTCTCAGATTTTTTATATTTTGTCTTACTTTGTTCCATTTTTTGTCACTTGTTTACAAAAAAAAATTTATTCCATTCTCTGTTCTGTCTCACACAGATATATAGTATTCTCTACCACCTAAAGAAACTGATGCAAGGCAAAATGTTCCAAATTAAGTCCACAGCTAAGTTACTTGCTCAATTTCATTCTACGTACTTAATATACATTTCTAAGATAATTTAGACCTGATGGATCTCTCACAGCAAATTTTTGTGATTCCTTGACAGCTTAAATGAAAATATTTAAAAAATAATAAGCTTTGAAAATAGACCTGAGTAGCCTCCAGGAATATCATGCACAGCAGATGCTGCTGATTCTACCTTGCTGGTGACTGCTGTATTCTTGTAACTCTGCACCAAAGGAYAGATGAAACTATTTGAATTTTAAAATACAACTATTTGTGCAAGGTTTCATGTAAAGATATTGTCTACATTAATCAGCCAAAGAGGAGGCTGACACTGCAGAAACACACTCTGTTAACAGGTGAAATACATGGTTACATGAAAATGTTGAACCTTTCACATGTTGAATCTCTTCACTTTGTTTGCCATTACAGTAAGCTCTGTTGTACTACATCTCTTCCAGTGACACCTGAAGTACTTGCCATTTTTCAGGTTCTTCCTCTGCTTTGGACACATCAACAAACAGTTCAATTAAAAATGTACTGGTTTAAACTCAAATTTTTTTAGGTAGTGTTACTGAATCGATACTTAACCCCCTATCTTTATGAACCTATCACACTGCCATTGTAACTATGACCAGGAAGGTTACAGTCCAAAGATACAATTCTATTGTTGGGAAAAAAGTCTCATTACTTCATTTAACAACAAGGAAAACTACAGTAAATCTATCCTTGAGTGACAAGATGATCTGGGAGAAGATTTATACTCTTCAYTGAAACTTCATTCAAGAAAAGAAGAAACTTCAAGGGATAAACTCTTCAAGGAAATTTCATGTCTGTGGGCACAAACAGGTTTGCCCTATGTAAAATCTTAGAAAAATATATTGATAATAAATAAGAAACCAGATTTCAATAATACTAAGCAGACATTAAAGGTCTTTTACCTTTTTTAAGAAGATTTTTTTATGTATGATTGAAGTTTATACAACACTCCAGAAAAGCCATGTGTTAGATTGAAAAATAAAATCAGAAGCATTTTCTGTCATATAAGTATACATGAAAAAATGAGAACGTTAATGTCTTAGAAAGTGTACGTCCAGCTCTGTACCATTACTCATTTAACAAAGCAGAAAATAAGATACTGTACTGTAAACAAAAAGCTACAGTAAAAGGACATTTTGAAATTTACACAAGTTTGAGTTCATAAACATTTTGGTTGCTCCATAACAGTTTTCATAAAAAAAGGAATAAAAAACCCTTGGACAGCTTTCATCACTCTTGACTACTTTTCACTTAAATGCACACAGACATACTTTATATAGCAATATACTGATGTATTCTTAACATGGATATTAAACTACTATTACTGGTTTTTTAACTGAGATGTGTATTATCCAATCAATATTATCTGAATTGAAATACTCATACATTATGTATTCCCATCATGTTGTTAAGTATAAAAACATGAAAATATAACTTTACATTATTTCAGTTATATACATCAGTTCAGGCTTGACAAAGATTTTTTTCTATGCTATGATTTTTAGAGGAATGAGCCCAGAGGTACAATAAATAGCTTTCCACTGTATACAGTAATGCATTTTTACTTTAAAAAAAAATAATTACCATATGAATATTATTTTAGTTTGGTCATTCTAGCATTGAACATTAAAAATTCGAATGCATTCCCCAACATTCCTGATGAGGAGTAATGCACAAAACACCTATGAATCAGAGATGTGCCAAGAAATGATTTAGTTCAACTGGGGGGAAGTATTGGTAAGACAGACATTGAAAACACTGTATACACCTCTTTTGCTGGCCACACTGAGAGTATACACTGTGTTCACATGCTTGCAGAAGCAGGCTCAGAGTTTGTACCATGAGAAGGGACTTCAAGTTTCCAATAAATGCTCTGCCTTCTCCAATGCTCAGCAAATATACTCGAGTCTAAGAAATTGATTCCAAATAAAACTGCAATTCATATTTAAATWTTTATTTAGTTCCAAAATAAGAGATTTACTGATACTGCATGAGGCAATGTATCCACAATGCAGAAAAATGTAAGCTTTTCAACCAAATGTACAGAATTGTATCTACAGGGAAAGCTAGAGAAACACGATGTTACTTTGATTTGCATTAGCATTTAAATTAATATTATTGCACCCCTCCTAGGATTCCTTTTTGCTTTTTAAGTAGTTATTGTTTTTAAATACACACAATTAAAAAGTATGGTAACTTCAGCTAGCAAAGAATACTCATAATGATTAAGATTCAGGAAAGTTTTCATCAGTACAGACTCGCATCTAATTCAAGTTATCAATCTTAATTCAAAAAGACATTGCCAAGGTTTTGGGTTTTTCTTTTCACAAAAGCTTCTCTAGCTACTGCTTAGAATTACCTTTTAACAGTTTGAAAACTGCTTCCTTAAAGAAACAATTTGAAAACTCTCTTTTTTTTTCATTCTTTAAAAAAAATACTTAACACTTTTTACTGCTTGCCATTTATCAGCTTTTATCAATACTCTTCTCTCTCTGTACACGTACTTATGAACTCAACTGTACAAAAGTAGAGATAGGTTTCAACCAAATCTTTGGATCATTAAGTCTCTGCATGTCAGAGTTAAGAGGAGCTCTAAAACAGCACCCATCCTCATGTGCCAGTATCAAGTACTGCTCCAACCCAGAACAACCTTGATCTTCAGAGTTCAACGAGCGTATCTGYGCATCACAGCTTGGGCTCATCTGCAGAAAAAACTATTGAACAGATTTGAGTGAACTGGAAGTGGCGACACTGCCAAAAACTGAAATATTGACCCAACCTTGACAGTGTCCTTTTAGATTTCAGACTCTTTATAACCCAACTGTAGCTAGTAAAATTAATGGAACACTTGCAAATAAAACCATAGAAAAAAGTTTATTTCAAATGTCAAGCATTGCCAAGTAAATTTTATATTAACACCAAATGTTAAAGAATAGGATATACAGCAAAGTTTTAATAACAATATTAAATTACAAGATTTGAACCTTTCAATCATTATTTCTYCTCTTCTCAACATTACATATTTGGCTTTGAAAAATACGGAACTGATGCCTTAAACCTTATTTTTCATATTCCACTTCCCCGTAGTCTAGATTTTTTTTCTTTTTTTTTCTTATTTTTTTTCTTTTGTCATATCCAACCATTATGGAAGCAAATTTATTTAAAAGCCAGTTTTTGTTTGTGAAAATACCTAAAAATATTTTTTTCATTTTATACTTTTTTTTTTCTTATAAAACATGTCACATCTTGATGCAATTGATGTCAAGTGTGCTTAAGTCAATATGAACCAAGGGACTAACAACAGTGGCTGCAGAAACTGGTGTGTTGCCTGTACAACGACTT
>JACDOX010000035.1:3746137-3891137 GCA_014549065.1 Cardinalis cardinalis | reverse complement strand
CCAGACCTCTTGCAGACCAGTTTTAATCTGTTGATCTATACATACTCAGCATAACCATATATACCAAAAGACYTGGATATACTCAGCATAACAGAATGACAGAAAAATATCTGTGTGCTGAAGGCACAGTGAGTTTCTCAGATTCTTGGAACATTTACCATAATGCATACATATTGCTTTTTTCCCCACCCAAAAGATYCCCAGACATATGACCCTAAAAACCAGAAGAATCCTAAAAAATTTATTGCACCGTTTTTGAAGAGGCGGTTCACAAAGTAAACCACTGCTGTGCACTATCAGCTGGGCAGCTGAGCAGGAAAAGGAACAGGTTTCCCAAAGGGTCAAGTGTTAAGAAGAAACCTCCCACTAGATGGCTCACAGGGCCCTTGCTGTAGGGATGAAGGCAGGAATATCAGACCCAGCAACCACGAAAATGAAAATCTATAAGACATTCCATAAGAACATCACCAGATAATCACACCCAGGGCTGGCCATGACCATGCAGTCCTCTGCAGCCAGGAACACTGAAAAGCTTCACGCTGGAATTCATACAGTTCCCAGTCTAGATCCCTACCTAGTCCTTGGCTTTGTCTAGATTCCTAAAAAAACAAGAGCAGTGAGCCACTATATAAGGAATATGGGTGACTTCTAGATTTCTTTTTATACTGCTACACAATATATTTAGTAATAAAACGTGTTTTCAGAACTGTGCCCTTTTACTTCCTTAATTATTTTCAGAATTTGTATTTATTTGAAAGGCAGAGCTGTWGATGTAGAATATGCCAGTGTTAAGAAGCCATCTAGCATTCTGTGTACACACAGGATGCCCTGTGTGCAACTTGGGCTTCCACCCTACAAATGCACTAAGATTACAGAACCATTCTAGACTGCCATAGTGACTACAAGAATGCAAGAGGATGGAAATGACCTGCATTGCTCTTAATTACTGCAGCTGATTGCTATTGCAAGGTGACACTCAGTGTATGCATGAAATGTTAGAAGCTAATTATAATTTTGGTATTGCAATCAACACCAACACGGCAGTACAAGACCCTAACACTCACAATGAACATWTTTTGTCCTGTTTCTAATGACTTCTACAGCAACACACTGATACAAAAATGTCCCAGGAACTTTTTTTTTTAAAAAGTATCATGTTACCACTGAGCATTTTTACTATGAAAACAATAACAACAATTAAAAAAATTTGTTAAATAAACTTTAAAAATCATAAGTATATAATTAGTATAGATTAATAAATATTAATAATTATTCCACACATAATTACAATATATTGGGATAACTTTATTATTATATCTAAAATTTATTTTATGATTCTTATTACAGAGTACACATCCAATTCCAATGTAGAATACTATGTTCATTAAGAAACTAATTAGGAAATTAACTTATGCAAAGTTTTATCAACTTTATTTTGCGGGTCATCAGATAACTTTTCTATTTTGACATTCAAAGACCTATTATTCTTAAAACTGGGGTGCTTTAATTAGTACGCCTTTGACTGAAATAGTTTCTCAAACTRCTAGCAGTCTACTAGATTAGGATCTTATACTGAGGGAGCAGATCTCCAATTCTYAAACACGATTTATGAAATCATCTTGTTGACCTTCCATAATGAACAAAAGGACAAGAAGTCGTAATGTCACCAGGAGCCAGAAAGTGTAATGAAAACAAAAACTTATTAATTTAGTCAGTAAATCAAATATTAATAGGTCAAAAAAAAMCACCAAAGAAAAGAACTAATTTTAAAATTAATTAGCTGAAGATTTAAGTACTTTAAAACACTATGTTTATACTGAGTGAATACTTAAGGTAAATTCAAATAAATATAAGTTCTAAATTTTGTAAGATATGGATATATTTATTCAGTAATGGTAAAAATTACTTTCATCTTCTTAAGATGAAGTTTTATGGCAATTCAGTTTCCATTACTTTATTGAGCTACCAAAATATCTGTAATATATTAGGTCTTACTAAGAAAAAATCTAAAGCATTCTACTTCATGAATTAATTCCTCAAAAGTTCACTTAAAATAATTTTCTCCAGAAATGTGCAGGACAATGAACTTATATATTCATAATATTCTCCATGTGGTTTAAGGAGTTCAGTGATCAAGGCTGTTCTTACAAAGGTATGTTCCAAATAATTTAACTTCCATCAAAATWACTGCTGAAATGACTCCTCCTTTGAGACTTACTAATTTCAGCTTCCTCAGAATTGAAATTCCTCCCCACCATTCAGCATAAAATCAAAGCAGATCACTTCAATGTCATGTCTTTAAAAATTCAAATAAATGTCACAAAAACCTAATTTCTACAATTCTGAAAAAGAGCTCATTGCATCCATACTGGGGGAGGGGGAATAAACTAAATCCCAAAACACAAAAGTGCTGTCACAAATCTATGGAGAACTGCAAATGCTGTTCTTGGAGTCTAGAACCATAAACATACTGCCTGGACTGAGGAACAAAAGCATTGAAACTACTGCTCTTTTGGTGTAAATACTGCACAGCATGCATAGCTTCTGATGACATTTTAAAGTGAAAACACCACAAGACAGAAATGACTAGGATTAGTAGGAAAGGAAATTGAGATGTCAAAACATAGACTATGGAAAAATTATTTATTTATTTATTTATTATATATGAGAAGTGGAAAATTCTGATCTCTAGAATGATAGAAACGAAAGCTCCTAGTTCAAAAGCATTATCCAACAATTTGGGAGCAATAACAAAATCTGCATAAAATTGGAAACCATCAGTTGGCAAAAAACCAAAAGAAACACAGATCTGTCACTATGATCAAAATGCTTATCAGAAAACAGTGTCATAGAATTGGGAGAAAATTATCTCCAGAAAAGATAAAGAAATATTAATGCCTTTGTACAAAGCAAACTAAGATATTGGATGGCAAAGAGCACTTCTGCTCCTTCAGGATTAATACATGAGGAAAATAAACACTGAGAAAAAAAAATCTACATAATAATTATATATAATACTGTAAAAAATGAGAATAAACTAGTAATAAATACATATAGTCTGGAAAATAAAAGATGTTTCTAACCATGGCAAGGGTAATGTGGAAAGAGGAAAAAAAAAACCTGAAAAATAACAAAAAGTGTTGTTTTGAGGGAAAAAGAAAGYACTGATTACTGCATTCTTTCTTTTAAAATAACTTTCAAAATGGCCTAAATCAATTATTCTGTGTTCTGTAGATGCAAGGGCCTCAAAACACAAGAGACAAGTGAAAATTAATCCCTTGAACCCTGTCTCACAGAAAAGTACATCTTCAGTAACATGCTATTGAGTGCAAAGGCAGTCTTTGCACTAACTCAGTGCTCAGATCTGACTCTCCTCACTATTTTAGCTATGGACCTTTTCCTCCTGCCAAACTAAAGAGCCAAACACACACTCTCCAGCCACATCTGCTTTGCAGATCCATGAAGTCCCAGTCCTATACCCTCTCTGCCTTTTCAGGTGCCAACCAGAGCCCATGGTAAATGTTACAGGATATTTCATGGCTGAGTCTTTCAACTCCTTCACCTCTCAGAGGCTTCTGTGGAGCTAGTCAAAATGAAACTCTGGAAATATTTTGTTCTATAATTCTTCTACATCACACTTCAAAAATTGAGGCTGAAGTATGATTCATAGCTTTTTACTTCAATTTAATAAAAAAAAAATCATGTTTCTTCTCTTCTCACTAAAGATTTCCAGTGGTTTTGTTTTTCTATTCTTTTAGAACTTTCAGTATGCCTTTTTTTTTTGCATCCCCTCTTGTAATGCAATTGTTAACATAAATATTTTTACAAATTAAAAAATATTTAAAAATACTTATAAAAGTAGAGGCACTGGACTTTGTCGAAGATACTCATAAAAGACATTGCTATTTTCCTTCAGGGAAAATTTTCTTTGCCTCTCAACAGACAACACTTTTGCAGGACAAATGACTCAAGAGGTCCYGTCAGTTCTTACTTTTGTTTCTGGCCTTCCACTGTGTGAGAGGATTTCTCTACAAGATTATAAGGATTTTCATCCTTCCAGCATGTTTCCAATGCCCACCTTTTCTTTTTGTAACTCTTGCCCCTTCAGCAAGAATAAGCAACTTTTGAACAGTCTTCTCAGTGAAAGGTAAAGTATASTTTGTTATGGAGCAGCTCTGCTGCTTTCATTTTGGCAGAGGATCTATTCTCAAAGGCCACCAAAACAGTCACACTGCTGGTTGAAAAATAGGTACATATGAAGATGCTTTAAATAAAAACTAATGGAGAGAGACAGTAAATTAATCTAGTTATTGCGCTGCACATCTTTTTGGTTTTTTTTTGGTTTTTTTTGAGATGCTTTATTACCTTACTTATAGGACTAGCTACAATTCATCTTCTGGAACGGAAAAAGAGGTAGGATGGTTGATTTAATTTGTCTACCCAATTTGTACATATCTTTAATGAACAGAGCTAGGCAAATAGCAAAAATATGACTGAACCGTAAAAATAATTAACTTTTSTTCTCGTTGTGTCATTTTGGCATTAATTTTCATTATGCCTTCAAGCAGGTGAGAAGCACAGAAATGTTCCAGTGAATGCCTTCATACTTACTTGGATTCTTTCTTCCAGTGCTGTAGCCCATGAAAGTCAGTGAAGCAACTTCAGGAGTTAGCACATAGAGACAATGCTTTAAAATTTGCTTCTGCAGTGGCAGGTGAGCAGCAGAATGTCTTGTCGGGTTAGTGACTTCTCTTCCCTTCCAAGTTCACCTCTGTGCCCTGGCTAATGCACGTACAAACTGGGAAATCACCGAAGACAAGGACAGTGTGTGACTGTGGACAGTGCCACCAGGACGTACCAGAGTGACGACGTTTCACTGCCCACCATTTACCTCTCCATCACGTAGTACCCATGTCCCAGCAATTAGAGAGGTGATCATGCACCTGCACAAGAACAACTGAAAAGACYCCTGAGTCTTCCCAGTGGTGCTTGCAGACTTACTTGCATTCTCACCACTACAATTCACTACTGATTTGAGAAAAAAACTATGCATTTGGGGAAATCATAGCCACATATACTTCGTTGTTTTGCCCATAACCCAAAAGAAAATGCAAATGCAACGCAATATATACCTTTGTTTGGGCTTTCAATTTGACTAAGAACTCTACAAGGACTATCTATAAAGTGGAAGCATTAGCAAATATCAGAARTGGTAAATATCCCAACTCAGTGGAACACAGCTCTTTAGACTTGGATCGTACTTGAGRTGCTGCTAGTGCCAACTCTGAGGTCTCCTGAGGAAAGCTACTACACATTCTTCTATTTACAGAGRYCTGACAGATGTGCCATTAAAGAAGAAATTCTCTCTTATAGYTATAAAATTATSTATAAGATTATTACTAACAAGTAATAGTATCWTGCTGATGTTTGTGTCAATAGATTTTACTTGTCACTTTTTTTTCTTTTAAAAATATTTWAAAATCCATTACTTTTGTACTGGYATTTCCTATATAGGATGTACCAAGCTTCTGCTTCTCATCTTAAAGCAGCACTAGAAACACCAGAGCACAATGCTTTTTCTTTCCTTTTTCTCAGTTATGTTTCTTGATGCAGTGCCAACTGATGCTCTACGCACTGCTGGCAAGAATATCCCCTACTGGTCCATGCTACCTTTAAAGCTAGGGAGCCTACCTAAATTGGAGTAAAGTGCAAAGGCAACACATCTTTTCCTCATGAATGCCAAGCATGTTATCCCCAAGTGACACTGACTAGCTTGTATGCCTACTGTTTGCTGGATATGTGATGAGCAGTCACAGGAGCTAGAAAAAGGCTTGATCTCACTTCTTTCCATTAACATTGCACACATTTATATTCAGCTATTCAGAAGAGGATTTYTCAGCTAACTTTTACCATCTAGGCAATTGCTGAGAGTTTCTTTTTGAAAAATACTGTGAAAGATCTCTTCTTCAATTGTGTAATRTATTATCACAAACCATGTTTTTGCAACAAAGATAATTCAGTGTATCATTCTCATCCCCAGTACCCAACTGCCCTTTATTTTGTGCTGCCCCAGGAATTAGGGCTCTACCAGGAAAGATTCAGCGCACATTCCATCGACAGAAAACAAACTTGTAAATAACATCACTTCCTGAAAACAGACTGACTGAAAAACCCCATATGTTTTTTTTAATTTCTGTGAGTGGCAGAGAAGAAGCCAGACCATTTTAGCCTGCTGCTAAAAATATACACAAGTGTTTTCAGCTATTCAAAGAATTTGAGTGCTAATTTCAGGTCATAWAAAAATCGCACATCCAATCCAATCCAGTCAGAATACAGATATACTCTGGGTGAAATTTTAGTCTCCTTAGTGCTAGAGATTGCTTTCACATTGTCTTCAGCAGAGCATGTCATTCTCAGAACTTGAGTTTCAGGCCTCTTTAAAAATAATTCTGAGAGCTGTTATTTCTTAAAAAGTAACTGGACAACTTTAAGGGGTTTTTAGAAAATAGTAGATAGATGCACCAGGCTAAGAAGTTGTTTTGMACATAATGTAACAAATTGTGATAGAAATTGCTGAGTAGAAATTTCCAAGATTATTAGAGTTTTGTTTGTGCAGAGCCAAAGGTAACTTAACCAAAGATGAAGAATATGCCCTCACAAAGCCTCTACCTAATTTTTACAAAAGTAAGCTTTTAATGCTCAAGCAATCACCAGGAACACTAGCTGTATAAAAGGGGAAATTCACATATGTGCTAGGAGTACAACTAGATACAAATGCATGCACATACAACTATTTTTTGTTTAAAAAAGAAACACTTAAAATCTCTAAAGACAAACTATTCAGAAGTGACCTACTGTTAATTCACATTCAATCCCAAGTAAAGCCATGTTCTAAAAGGTTTAGGTTCACAAAACCAGAAACATATCTGTATACTTCTAAATGCCTCTATCTACTCTTAGCACAAACACAATCTCCTTTTTACCAGTTTGTACACCTGATTTTAGTTTTGGTTTAGCCAACAGGAAAGCAATCAGCAGCAGGTATTACTGAATCTAACTTCAGAATCAGAAACTTTATACAGTTGAGACAAGTATTATTTCTAATTAGTGTCCATTACCAGTTAAGTACGCATTACAGGACCCAGTGAAAACCATAATCTAGCAGTTACTGCTCTAATTATACAGTATAAAAAAATATCTGTGAGAACCTGTTTAATTTCATTTTCATGTCAGTGTATGCTTGAAAATGTAAATGAATTATAACTATTTTAAAACATATTTTGTTAAATGTAACATCATGYACTAAAAACCATGAAAACAGAAGTTTCTTTCTATTTTAGTACTTCAGATACACTTTCTACGTAGAGTGAGAGACACACACAGCACACAGACAAGGCAAGGCTGTTCTGGGTTTTTTTGTCAGCAGCCTTATCTCTCACTCATTTGCTGGATGGATTTCACCAGGCCAGCTGATGTCTCAAGGGCAGCCTAAGACTCACACACTGAAAGTTTAATGAATTTTTAAAACTGCAAAACCCAGAGGTAGAGGGGGAGGACCGACAGGCTTCCAAGGCATTAAWGTAACGCAAAGTAAGAACTGTTTTCTATATATAAAAGCAGGCATGTATATTCTACAGCAGCCAGGAGGATTATACCCCATTCCCCATTGGCAAGCTTGAAAAATCATGTAGAATACTTATTAAGACATGAATACTTATTAAGACATGAATATACACCTTTCCCATGCCCTTGTTCACTGTATGGGTACCTAAAATATAGCAGAGCTATTAAACAGATAAATGACAACTTCCTTCTTCAAACATACCTTGTTTTTCACTGTATAGTGGAGTATTTTTTTAGGTAATTTTGCTTTGCATATTTATATCAAGACCCTTATATTTGCATATAAAAAATAAAACGTAGCAATTAAAAATAGACAGGAACACTTATATTTGTGAGTTGAGCTGTGTAAATCCCACTTTCACAGCGATGTTTTAATAAAGCCAAGGGAAAACACATTTACATGAGTGAAGACCTACTTAAAACAATAAAAAAAAATCTAAAAAGTAGAGAGTCTTACCCTAAAAAACTCTTTAGTGGAGCCAGAATCTAATGTCCCATAAGCAATTTCTGTTTGCTTGGAAAGATCCTCAGCACTTTCAATGGGAGACACCATCCTCTCCACGGTCAGGAAGGCAGCTAAGTTAGCCGTGTAGGAGGAGATGATGATGAGGGTAAAGAACCACCACACACCTCCAACAATGCGCCCCGACAGGGACCTAGTAACAAGTATGAAATGGATTTGTAAAGTGAAATGGAAATCCCCGAAAAGGAACACATTGTCAATTTTACGCAAATGGTGCAGTATAATAAAGGGAAGCATTTCAGGCTATCTCAGAGTCCAGCTCCGCACACCAGATGGGAAATCAAGGCATTCTCCACTGGATCTCCTGGGACTCTGCTCAAATCAGGACTCCAGAGTTTACTTCTGGAAGAACTTAGTGATCCARTTCTTCAAAGTTTTGACAACCCTTGAAGGAAACTGCTTCCATCATAATGTGCTATATTTAACACAAACTATTTGGTCCCTCTGAAGTGATTTTGTGTGACATTATGRTGAGGATCAAACAAAATCAGCAGAYAAACCAATATGCACTTAAAAATCAAGGGCCTTGATTGTTTTCCTAAGACATTCAGACAAAGACTGGTTTCCACAAAACAATGGCTTATGCTGCTGTGCACAATCTGTACTGAGAAACAAATAGCATTATTTGTAAGAAAAGCTTGCCCAGGRATTATCTATAGGCTAGAAAGTGCACATGACTTTTGGAAGATACAAGCATTTAACAAACTGAGGACTGGACATGAAACAATCAATGATAATACAGAAAAAGGGTGAAGAAAGTATGTTTTCAAAAATAATAGTAATCTGATGTTTGTAACAGCAGCAGGTGGGCTCTTATGGATCTGTGTTTTGCTTCTCCTGCTCAAGAAGAAAGAAGAAAAGAGAACTCAAGAAAATATACAAAACAGTGTAAAGCACACAAGTCAACTCAGTAATTTTCAAGAATAGAAAACTAATTTAAGAGAAATACTGATATTACAGTTTTGTCAAACTTGGGGTTTTCACGATCCTTTAAAATTTGAAATAAATTACCACTTTGTTTCCAAACAAGACATTATAGGAAGAAGTACATAATCATGTTTAATTATTTGGCAGAAATGGGCATATAGCTAAAAGTCTAGTTCTGGGGCACTGCAGTAGCCTAGGTTTGTCTTGGTGTGTCCCTCCTCCATTTGTTAAGCAAACAAATTAGGAATCACCCAGCCTACTGTACTGTGAATGAGAACACAAACTAATTCTGACATAGAATATATATATAWATATAGATATAAATATATATGGATATATGRACATTTAAAAATCATAGCTATGCAAAGTGGATTGACCAAGCTAGGAAAAAAATTAAATAGAACCAATYCTGGACAAATCTTTTTTTCTAATTGCTATTACACAAAAACTCTGTCATAATTCTGACTTTAACACATTTATTCCATGTCACAACAGACTCACTAATTCACTCTACTACACTAAAATCAAGTCAGATAAGGCCCGGAATATGTTATTCAAAGGACCACAGGAAAAAAAAATTATTTCAAGCTCATTCTAAGGTGARCTGTATTCTGCATAAATGCTGTGACCTTTGAAAAAACACCACCTACTTTAAATGAAGGTAATTGGAATATAAAGCAATTCTACAAGTAAAATATTGAGATATAAGATATACTGAATATATTATATTGGGTATTTGCATGGTAAAATCTGTCAATGTGTATTCAATAACTGCCAATTTTATGACACTTTGCATTGTATTGATGACACCCTCCATAACTGACAATAGTTTACAAATGTCCATGATCTGTGAGCAAAGTTGCCACTGACTTTGTGAAAAAAGAATAAGCTCAATACTAAYACAGAAATTATGCTCCCACATGGCATTTTACAAGTAAAATTATTTAGGGTGTCATTTTTATTCAAAATTTCCCCAGGCAGTCTGTCACAGTTAAATGAGTAGTTTCTTTTTTATGTACATTTTGAAAAGCTTCTAAAATGTGCTAGCATCAACCCATACTTTAGAAACCCCTAATTTACTAGACCTTTAAGTACTAAAATAAAAATTTCTGTGTAAAAATTACATAAATTTGTGCACTATATTTTGTACTTAGAAAGGTATTATCTGGCAGAATGGAGAGAATACTCACATCTCAGAAAACATGAGGAAAATTTTGCTCTAAGTTATAATTATCACATAATATATAATTCTACTTTTTTGTTCCTCTACTTCCCATGAAGCAACATTGGAACTGCTCCTACAGACCATTTCCAGGTGGTCCAGTCTTACTCAGYACCGCCTTCTATTCCAGAGCCAGGTAACCCTAGTAACATGTCTCCTCTAAAAGTCTTAGAGCAGTTGTCATTTTTATTAGAGAAATTATTGTGGTAATGCAAAATTAACTTCAGAAAGGTATTTTGTTCATGCCTGAAGATTGTTCTTTTTATATTTAATAGAATTCATCTGCAGGCAGTTCAAATTCCATAGCRAAATGTTTTGGTGCAAAACCAGAAACAAGAAGTGTATTTCAGCCCTTTTCTATTTTTATAATAAAAGTATAATATACAAACTAACCACCTCCCTCAAAATTATGGTTTCAATGAAATAAAAGTGAAATGCTTCATTGAAACTAAATATTGAATATCCTAAATTGAGCTTTATGCACCTTTTATGWTGAGCATTTTTTATCAGTATTCTTGCACTACCTTTCAAAACCTATCAAACCATATAAAACAACCACTGTGCTTTCATAGATAGTAAAATAATAATGATAACAGGAAAAAGATCATAATTCTACTACAGTCTTGATTCAATAAAAATAATTTTGTACTAATATGTGACTTGGCAGGCAACTCTAACTGTGAAATGTGTAATTAATACAAAAACTCCACAGGAGTGAAATTTACASAACTTCTCATGATCTGCAGCGATTTGCCCTCCTCACTGATTTGTCTCTTGTACASAATTCTTACTGGGTTACATGCCAAATGCGTTGCATCTTTCACCATAAAGGCTGGCATCTCCCACTGTGATACAGCAGCCTTTACAGAGAAAGGCTTAAGTTCTCACACAATAAATGCTATTATTTCTGGGGTAGAACAACTTGAAAACCTACTGTTGCCTTCTGGCATGCATGACTTCATATCTAAGAAATGCTCCCTTGGTTTGATTTATTTTGACCGTCAACCACTAGACTCAGTAGTAATTGACCTGTTCCCTGTCTTACTTCAGGATGTTTATAAGAAATGTAATTATAACAAGTAGTTCTAACTAAGTCCTCTGGTTTGATTTCCTTAAACCTGGCTGCCCTATTTAAATTGTTACTGTGTTTCCTTCAAGCAGCAAGCAGCTATTTACTTACCCACTCACCACTTCGCTGAATCAAGGCTAGAACCACTTGTTACTTGTGCACAAGGAAAATAGAACATTTAATGAACTGCAAAGGAATTAACTTAAGTGCTTTACAGTTGTCCCTAATAAAGTAGAAGAAAATCCATGAGGAATAAAGCACTTATAAACTGGACCTTCAGATTCATTTTCATCATTTCCTTTGTGACTTTTCTAAAACTAGGCCATGGAAAAAATAGTGTTTTGCAAATATCCACATGWAATTAGAGCCATCACAGGACTTCTACTTCAGTTCAAGGCTCTCTTGGGGAATGAGTGTGTTAATAACCATGTTATGACATGCAGTGAGTTTTAGAGGGAAAGTGCTGCCTCTGTAGTTCGTGACTAGTATGTTACCCTTTTTTCCCATTACAGTTGTGGTGAACCATATGCACTGTCAACTGTAAAATGGGAATATGCAGCAAAAACACGGTACCCCTCCAAGAAGGCATGGAATGATGTGAACCTTATGCATTTTACAGTCTCTGCGTGGTGTATATAACTTCACTTGGCAGATTTATGATCAACATTTAGGCAAAGTCGATCAACTACATCCTGACCCTATGTCACAGACAAGTTCTTTCACTTCAAGGACTTCTGTGACTTTAGGGAGGGAAAAATAATTTTAATTAATTTATCTCCAAGAATGAAAATATATGCACCACAAACCTCTTCTGGCTGAGATGGCTGAGACCAAAAATGCACAAAGTTGAAATGAGTGAGTAACCAACCTTGGCGAAATATCGCATCCTTGCTGCATAAAGGCACCCAGGGAAAACCAGAGACTATTAAATATCCCAAATTCATTAGTTGATTCATTAGTTTGCGTTTCTCTTCCATCTTCAAATTCCTCAGTGTGCCACTCGTATGGGCTAAATCTGCTGACCAGGAATAAAACTACACTGACCCCAATGTAGGCAAAAACAATGCACATCCAGATTTCATATGCTAATGGATCAAGAAATGAAAACACTCCTGGCTTGGACTTCTGAGGCTTCTTGATCATTATTGATATCCCCAGGCTCATAAAGGGCTTTGAGAAGTCAATCACCTCTTCTCTCACCAATGTTATAGTTAATGGAGCGATTGCAATATCGGCTTTCTGTAAAGGAAGAAAAAAAGCAAATAATAGCTAATGCAATGAACAGAGCGAAAAATGGTTTTGTTTCTATGGCATTTCACAAACAGAAAATAGGACAGCAGAGATATTTGTTTCACTGAGAACATCCTGCGGAGAATTTCAGGAATTTTTAGTTGAACTCATACTGAAATACCCAGAGCCATATAGTTGATGCATTCCAAGCTTTTGTTTTTACATATGCCCTTTTAACAGGATATGCCATTTAAAAGTTTAGCAAAGTACTTTGCTTTTCACCTGGTGAGAAGGATGAAATATGCATTCACGTTTCCCCAGCTTTCTTTGCATTTGAAATGTAATTTCATGTTTTATTTCCAAAATTTTTCATGCCATTAAAAGTTATTAATTCCTATAAAATTAATTAACTTTCCTACACTCTACAGAGAAAATGAAACCAAATCCCACTCCTTCCATTAGTTATCTTTAATAGTTTTATTATAGAAGATTTTCTTACCCCATAAACAAGTTCTCCAACCATCCCATTCCAGATTTTCGTGTCTGCATCCCTTGCCCCATACTTGCCATCCCCAACAATTGTGAGCTTATATTTGAATCCACAGTGCTTAGCAATTTCTGTAGCTAAGTCCACACAATAGCCCTCATATCGATCATTTCCTTCAAGCATTTCGTGATTTTTCTTCATCATGACATATGGGGACTCCTGCACAGAAAGAATTTGCCTTAGSTACTTGACAGAGACAGGTGCATCTGTTGTACACTTCACAGATTGGTATGTTCCCTTTGTGTGAAAAAAGAGAGCCAATACCATCTGAATCATACATGCCATGTATACATTAGTTGTTAATTATGAATGGCACATGTCTTAAACACATTTAAAAGCTGCATTCTCCAGAGTCATACACAAAKGGCAGTACTTACAGGCACAGTGATTCCCAGAAGTATGTTAATAATGACCATGAATGTTAACAGGAGTTACGCATTCAGAGAAGAAAGAGTAAATTCCAAAATCAGTTTCTTTCTCTCATACAGTTTGGATGGAAGAAGGCAAATTATTTAGTTGTTTTTGTTGCTGTTTTACAAGAAAATTATTTTCTATTTCACAACCACATCTCTCTCTGAGAAAACACTTGAGGCTCTCAAGGCTATATTTTTATTAAATTGTGATACAAACAATAGGTAAGATATCTATAACTATGCACTAAAGTTCTATCATCAGCAAAATTGGTGATGAGTCATAAGTTGGATTAATGTATTTCCTCTTTGTTTAGTTGCTACTGTTCTTGCATCCAGAGAAATTCCTATGCTAACCTATGGGTTGTTCAAACTGATAAACAAGCTGTGTAATTAACAGAAAAATGCTCTTTTATAATAACATATAATTTAATTTTCTAAACAACCAGAATATAATATTTAATATTTAATTTTGCATTTTACCAATCCATAGCAGCTACAATCCCGAAGCATAAGAACCAGTCTCTTTGCTGTTTGTCAAAATCTATTCTCTAAAATCTATTTTCTAAATTCTCTGCCTCTCAGAAGTTCCTGTCCTTTGAAAGTAGATATTTAATTTCCATTTTCAGTTTTAAAAACCATAAATTTCTAGGATGTTCAATCAAAGACCATTCATCCTCTACAAATCAAAACCACGYGCTGAATCTCATATATTTCCCTAATTTCTAGATTTTATTATGCATCACAATAAGTAACAGCTCACAACCTCAAATAATAAAAAGACAGTACATTTAAACTAACAGAATGTCCAGAAACAAATCATTGTTGGACAGACTGTCTTCTGACAAAATAGGAGGTTAATTACCAAAATAGTGGTGACAATAATAGTCTTATTCTCTAGTCCTGAAGATTCATTTCCAAGCGGGCCATCAAGAGGATTCACAACCATTTTGTCCACTTCACTCCAATATCCAATCTAAAGAGAGTGGGTAGGATGCACAGACACTAGTGAATATGAACTTTTCTGGWAAAGGTAAAACATTTTATTACTGTTCCCTTGATTTGTGCTCCCAGAGAACTATTTCAGCTATGGATTTACCACTGTAAGAATTTCTATTTATGTGGTGAAAGGCTACAACAAACACTAAAAAGATTGAAGTAATGACATTTGTTTACATTACTTTTTCTAGAACAGGTATACTCTTCTATTCACATATTAACAGGTTTTAGTAGAAASATCACACATTGTAAAATTTAAATACTCCAGATTAGCAAAACATGAGAAACTGTTTTTCCCTGAGAGATTTGAAATTAGAACAGAAACACAGACACATTTATAACAACACTAAAAGCTGTATCCAGCTTTTGCCATTCAGAAGCATATTTCTCCAAATGCTGGCTCACATTTAGCAATTCAGATCAGAAAGAAAAAAGGTTAATCCACAAAACTGAAAGGAAAACAAGTCTTATGTAGTACTTATCAGAAATAATAATTCATATTTGTGAGAAAGGAATATTACATTTGTTTACTTCACTCTGCAAGACCACTGTAGAATACACCTATGAATAATTTTATCACAACTTGTGCTTTAATTAATGTTTCAGTACCTACATTAACCCATTGCTTTACAGACACTATAAGACAATTCAAATTACCTTCCGAGGACCAGTACTTTTGAGCTCCATGACATTTATTGTAAAATTGATTCTCTTTCCATTCTGATCAAACTTGATATTTCCTGTTAGCCCTTCCACCTGAACCTATAATAGATGAAGATGCAAGTGGTAGAAGAATTAAGTTTGTTTCTTTTTTCTGAAAATGGGTTTTTTATTTCCACAAATGATTATTGAAATTTCAAAAACATTAATGTAAGAGTCATTTCATATGCAATATATTATCTTAGTCAGGTTCCTGAGGACTTCACTTCCACATAATTCCCAGCAAGATCCAGACAGGTTAGGAGACTAGAAGATATTTTCAAGCATTTATAGAGAACTTCCCACATGCACTCATTTCAGCATCCACTCCAGGGAAGCTACCTGTTTCAATGCCCTTTCTATTTCTACACCATGACCCCAGGGTACAGCTGGATTTGCAAGACAATCTCCAGCATTTCCTCTTCTGGAGATCTCAATCCTCTGTTTACGCAAATTCCGGAAAGCTTCTGTCATCACTTGAACAGCATCATAGGTCAGAGCAGAGGTATACTGAAAAGAAGTGAAAACATTTAATTAAAAACCATCTTCAGCTTCACTATACCTTCCAATGCACTTGGTGATCCATTAAATACTAGAAAGGATAGTAAGATATACTTGAAATCAATCAATTTTTTTCTTTAGTTACCTTCTGAGGGGCATCTGTGAAAATTCATATAGTACTCATCAGAATGGTTAGAGGCAGTGCCAATAAACCCGAGCTAAGTATTTACAGAGGTTTTCAACGTGAGTTACATTTTTTCTCACTTACAGCTGTGTAATAGTCCTGTGTGCAGATATGGCTGGAAGTCCATGCAGGTGAAAGGGAAAAAAAGAAATAATTTTCAGTATTTAACCTGAGCTAGCTTGTAAAAATAAGCTGTTCCTCTGATTACACTCTTCATGGAGAAGCATTTATTCACAGATCTTGAGACTWCATCTCCTCCCAGACATATACACACAAACCCAAAAATCATGTATTTGTGTATAGATGCATTTAACTTTTTCCCATTAAATATAAAATCTCAGGGCTAGCTACTTTCATGTATGCAATACCTTGTCAACGCCACAGAAAACAGTTTTGGGGCAGAGATGTCTAGAACAAGTAGTGCCCCTCAAAGAGCAATATAGGTGAGGAAGAGCCCCATGTTCTTAAACTGACATAATATAAGGAGCCTTACAGCTTCTGAGACACCAGAGAGGAATCCTGTCATCACATGCATCAGAAACTGGGCCTAAATGGTCAAAAGGATTTATCTTCAGTGACCGGAAAATTTTACAACTCAACTAACTAACTGAACTGAAATCACACGTGCACATACACTGAGGACTTTGTTGGATGGGCTTTTTGAGGCTGGAACACCACAATTATGCCAAATATAAGAGCCATTTTTGGAAATATGGGCCAGAATATAACTACTTAGAGGCATATGAATGAATGAAATGATCCCTGTGAAGGCTATTAGATGCTGAAAATATATAAACTGTAAAGTGGAGAGAAATGATGTATTAGCTCTTTGCTTCAATGGCTCAGACTTTAATGAGAATTTTAATTAGTTAGCTCAAGTCATGCAGAAGGCTCTCGTAATTGTAACGAAAGCAAGCTCCCGAATTGAGATTAATTTTTGTATGCAACTGCCAGACCTTAGAAAAGGAAGAAAAGGAGAGTAGAACTCTTCTTTAAAGATCAGCACACTCAGTGATTGGTGCCAATCTTTTCAATAAAGTTTTCTCAGAGACTTGTACAGAAATATTTAAAGGGATCAGGACAGCAGAAGAATAAAGTGAAAGACTGGCTGGAGTCACTACAACTTCCTCCTACTGGAGCAGCAGTGCTTAAGTGGTGTACATGAATTTGGAGATGAGGAGAAGAAAGGACCCTGCCCAGTAGTRCTTCTTTAAAAATTGCTCTTTGCACTACAGAAATATATTGTGCCACACTAATGTTCTGAGAAACTTTGGACACAGCACTATYATTGAACATCGAAACATAGGGGAGCAGAGAAAATGAGAGCTTGGAACTGAGATGTAGTAATGCTATCTAATTCAGTTTTCTATCATTGATTGGATCATTGAGATGTATTTAATGTATTATCTCAAGAATACTATTTCTATAGTATTAAATTACTGACCTGAATATTCATAGCTCAATCATACACGAGGATTATGCAGAGCTTTGCCTATCAATCAGTATCTGTATGTGCATACATGTCATCACATATATAATTTAGATTGAGACAGCTTTAATCTAAGGATCTCAAAATATTTTAAAAGCACTGTTGGAGATACCATGAAAGCAAGCAGGCCACAAATCATTTCTTACTGCTTCATTGTGCACACACTTTCAGCTCCTAATAACCTTCATGGGGCTCATTAACACTATCTACAGCTTCATAAATTGATGTAAAGTTGACAAACTAAACCAAAGTGAACTCATTACCATAAACAAGAAATGACAGACCAATAACCTGCTCATGCAGAGGTGTGCGAGTGTCTGCAAAATAAATAAAATGGTTTTAAGTTGAAGGATGCATTAGCCCTGCCTTGATTAACTTTGTTTTCCTGGAGATTCATCCACATTCTGATACCCATTATTAAAATAAATGGGAGCACTATTTGGAACTTTATTCTGTGGAAGTGGGATGGGGCCTTACATCTTACAGTTTCATGGCAGTATAAATCTCCCAACATAATTTCAGTTCCTTTCAATTTTMTATGATAAGATCAGCACCTTACTACAAAATTAAATAGGTGCTTTACTAGAGTTCTTACAGAATCACTTGCATTAATTAAAACATGGCAAAGAATATGCAAAACCAAAAAAACCTGCATCTCACAATTTTAGATCTTGGATATTAAGCTGATAAGATAAATTGCSTAAAGATTCTATGCCATTTGCTATGAAACATAGATTGCATGAATGTCAAATGAAAATAATTTTCTCTAAGTAGATGCCCTAATTGCCAAGCAGAGAAAACACAACATCCATGTAATTTTCTTCAACTTAAATTTCTAAGTTAACTTTCTACCTTCAACTTAAATGCTCTATAGACTGTAGTAAAATATGTAAACTGCAATTGCAAAGATGAATTTGAAAAGTAAAGACAAAACAAAGTCATCCCAGACTAAGCAGAAGTTATTACACGTGCTGTCCAAGAAAAACTGGCAAGATGTTGCCTTTTGTAAATTCAGATGTTTTCCAGTAACTCAGGAAATATTGGAAACCCTTAGCTAAAAGGGCCAGGATTCTATTTTGTACACATCAGTAACTGAATCTTCAGAAGGTGAAATGGCAGAACACTACCCCAGAATGTGACAAGATTCTGTTATATGTATATTTCAAAGTTGTAAGATATTATAAGAAAGGCAAGTTAGACCTGCATTTAACTCAATGCCTGTCCATGTGCTCATGACTGAGAGATATGATCAGACATTTAAAATAATTAAGACAGTATACCTAAGCAGTGGAAAAGAAATCAATTGTGCAGATATAAAAGTAAAAAAAGGGAAAAAAAAGAAAAAAGGAAAATACTCTGAATCACAAGAAGTCAAATTCTTTTCCTCTTCATTTGGATATCTGCAACGTCTAAATCTATCCTTGACAGATTAGCTTGAGTTTGGGATTTTTTTTTTAAGAGTCAGAGAAGAGAAAAARCATTCTAAGGTGTGATTCATTTGACCAGTTAAACACCTTCTCTGAAGATRAAATTAATTGTGGTTTAGATTTCACTCATTTGATCTCCAGTGACTCCTGAGAGGAGGGAGGAATCCAGGGCAATCACCTTAGGTGCAGATGCTTACACTGTAGMCTCACTAGTAACGAACTAAAACCACTCAGACAGATTGTGAACTAGCCATTTATCCCTAATCCAACACAACAGAGAGAAAGACAAAGTAATGGAAGAATTTTGGCAGGACTCTACCAGCTACATCAAAGAATGCAGTGCTGTTGTACAAGACACCAGGGAGACCTCGGGCAGAATGGCAGATCCAGCTGCAGCAGTGCTCAAGAAGGCAGAAATCAGTCTGCAACAGGCACAGATGGAAGCTCCTCAACATGTATGGGGGTGTTGTTGGAACAGCAGGAGAAGGGACACTGCATCACTAACAGAGGATAAGAGAAAGGAGCCCTAAAATCTGATACAAATATTTTCCCTTGGGAAGYGGTAAAATTCTGAGAGAGGAAATATAGGAAATGTTCTTGGTTGCAAGAGCAGAAGGGTAGAATCAATCACTTTCACAATTTTCCTTATATTTAAACAGTTTCAATATCAGAAAATATACAAAATAYGCTATAATAAAATCTCTCATCTGAATTTCCTGCATTTTTCCCTGAACAAAGTACTTCTCTACTTGAATGCTAGTATATACAACAAAAGCAGAAAGACTGATATAAACATTCCTACATCTTTAGAAATTACATATAAAACATAGGTACATACATATGTAAATACACAAGCAAAAAAGAAATGAGGCCCAAAGTTACTTGTCAAGAACTGTGAAGGAACTGGGCAACTATCTCCTGCACTTCCAGTGTAGTCAAACTGATGCAACATTGGACATCTACTTCTTAAAGACCTTTAATGCAGCTGGGAGCTATTTTAAAACAGACAGTATTACACACACCTTGGAAAATACTTGAAGGTGGTCTGACAGATAAGAAAACTAATAGAAAATTACCTAAGTGATTGGAAATAGCTATTTCCTTCTGGAGCTCCTGGCACCCTGCACAGCATCCTGACAGGACACGGAATTGCAAAGAGCTACTTCCAATAGAAACAGGAGACATTATCAAATCTTGTGCACATAAGTGTAATTGGAAGTGAAGATGGCCTTTGACTGTGCCCATAATCAGGCTTTGTTCTCACCTGTTTTGTGCAGGCATTAGCATGAATGGGGTGTGTACGCAGCAGCGTGCTGAGCTGGTTGCCATTCAAACTGCAAATGGGCCTTGAGCACCTGAGCATCTTCATTACTTATGGCCATATTTCAAATACTGCAATGTGAGAGAGAGGTCAGGGAGCCCATAGAAGACATTGCATGGCTCTTCCTCCTTGCTAGGATGATGCTCTCGTGAAAATAGGCAGTCTTAGCAACTGACTTGCTTCCAGCTGAGAATAATTGCATACATACGATATTTGGAAATAATAATTGCAAAATTTTTCATAAAAACCCTGGTGGTCCTGACTAAAAGGGGGAGAGAGATAAATAAAATGTAAAATTACCTGATCGCTTAAAAAAATTAATTAGATTGATCTCAGTAAAGATGAGGCTAGAGACCAAGCCCTATTTATCTTAATGAATACACTATCTTTATTACATTGTTTTCCCAAGTTGCACAGTCACATCAACTTATACTTTGATAACAGTCTTTATTCAAACACAACTGCAGCACTCTGTGTGCACAGAAAACCTAAACAAACAGGCATTTTTGCTTTGAAGTGCCATACTGGCATGAGATGCAAGGAACACCTTAAGCAACTGTCACTTTAGAAAAACTTGTGTTCAGCTCCAGAACTGCAATCCAGAAAATCTGCTGATTTTTTTACATGCTTATGTGTTTTAATTATCTCTTTGCTTAGTTTAGAAAGACTGCTTTCTGAGCACACCCAGAACAGCTAGCCCAGTAGCAGGCACTTGCCAAACCCTAAATTCCTGGAAGTCTAACTTTTATTTCAAAGACATGCTCACAGCACATCCAGCAGAGACTGACGAGACTGGGGCACGGGAATTATCCTAATGCTCCCATTGTAGGATATTTATAGGAGAAAGTGACCTTCTTCCACTCTTTTAAAAACTGAATAYAGCAAAGATCACAAGATTTATAAAGCCCAAAGTGCTTGGCCTTTCTACCTATTTTATCTACTACTCTAATAGGAATGAGATTCCTGAACTGTAATTCCTCCCCCAGGATTCCAGTACAGAACAATCTTCTCACTAGAGCCATCAGAGGTGCTAATTCAGCAGGAGAAAAAGAGTGCAGGTACCTACCTTTTTTTAATCTTACATTGAGAATACAGGTTTTAAAGCACTTTGGTCCTCCATTATAGTAAATGGAAACCATTTACTTGGATTTGAAATCAAAAAGCTTTACAGAAATGACAAAAATAATTATTTGGAATTGAACCCACAGCATTTCACTTATAAAAGACACTGCTATATTCTAATCATGCCACTGCCTATGGAAAATATACATAGTAACAAAATTAGTAAGGTTCTAGAATGATTTGTGTAATCTTACTTCTAACTTAGAATAAACATGCAAACCAGCAATGCCACTAATGATAAAATCACCTTGAATTCACTGTAAAACACAAAAAACGTACAACTTTTTAATTTTCACCAGATAAATACACAACAGCTTTTTCTTCAAGTTTAAGCCAGAACAAAGTAGGTCACTCTTCACGGTATCAAAAATCAGCAGGATCCAGCAGCAAAAACTGCAGCCTTTGGTCACAGTAGTGAAAACAGACCAAGTAGGAATATCTCACAGGATGAGAACAAAATGTACCAATAGAAAGGGAAAAGAATTCTCTGAAAAAGATAAACTCCAAGAAAAGGATTTAAAATAATTAATGTGAATGTTTGAAGTGTTGAAGTATGTGTAGAGTTCTTTGACTTTTTATTGTGAGTATGGGTTTTGGCATTTTTTTGGTGTTTGCTGTTTTGTTGGGGTTTTTTTTGTTTGTTTGGTTTGGTTTTTGGGTTTTTTATTTTTTTTCCAGGAGGGGAGAGGGAGAAAAAAATCCAATCAGCAAACGCATCCTATATACTGTGGTGTTCTAAGAATTTTCAAAATATGCCATTTAAAACTAATAGTAATAGTCTAAGCCTTAAATTTAAAACAATAGGGAAAAAGAAGAAAAACAAAAAACCCTAAAACAATTCCTAAACCACAATTCCCCATGTTCATTATCACTCCTCATCTACCCTAATCAGCAACAAGATGCCTGTTGAATCAAGATAAACAGCTTCCTCCTGTTTGCTCCAATCTAATTTCCAAGCAGAATACTAATAGAATTGAATACACCATTACTACCAGATTGCTGATTTCACCAAGATATAGTCATTTTCAAAGAATAACAAACACTTCATTTTTACTTTTCTGCCACCCCATGCTAGGTAATATGAACAGCTACCTACATTAATTGGTCCTTAACACCAGAATTGCCCCAGAAAAAGACCTGCATGTCTCCCCTCCTTATTCATTGAAGTATCCCCAGTGCTTCTCCTCCTCCCTTATTCCCCTGACCCAAGAAACTTGAAGTCACAGATGCCACTCCAGCTCTGAACTGTGCCACTTTCTGTGTCTTTCACTCACATGTCAACAGCCTCTTTTCACTTTGCTGACCCATTTTATGCATGACATCATTCCTCCTACCACTACTATTTTCATCTTTGTCTATGACTTCCTCTGCTCCTCTTATCCCCAATTCTACATCAAGCTCTACTGTCCTAAATGACACTGATCTTTGCGAGGCCAGGGTTATGTCTGATCTCGAGGAACACTTGAATCATGAAGGAATTGTAGCTTTTCCTGTTTATATCCACCATATCCAGATAAATTGCTGGCTGAGAAAAAGCAATGCAGAATTCCTGGAAAATAGGCAGGAGGAATCCACTGCACTTTGTTGGCTGAAGATCCYTCACAATTTCTAATTACTAAGAATAAGGGCATTCAAGTTCAAAGAAATACAGTTTCATAGAGATATGAGACCTTGGCTCTGTAGGTTTCTGAACCCTCCTTTAGCACAGTTCAGCCACTTTCAGGATCGAAGGATCTGGGTCAATTGGCCTTTTGCATGTCTGAGACAAATCTACAGATATTGCCTCAAACCACCCACTGCTTTCAGTGGGTAAATGTTCCATTCTTTAATTGACTTTCCTCAAAAGAAAAAAAACAACAAACCAACCCAAACCAGCTATGCTGGAATGAGTGATTACTTACACAAAACAGCCTTAAGCTATTAAAAAAGAAGCATGAAGTTTAACACTGAAAYTTTTTATGCTCACATTTTTTGTATTTATTTTTTCAAATAGAGAAGACTGAACACTGAGATTTGAAAGCCCAGTGAAACCAGGTAGCTGGAACACTAACTGTTAGATGAATATCTTTTTTATGCCCAGAAAACCAAAATGCAAGGACTGAAAACAGGCAGAACAATCTCAAAAATCTACAGTTTTATAAGGCAACTTAGGGAAAAAAAATACTCCAGATCAGTTCCTTGTAATAAATACTAAAAATTACCTATTAAAAATTGTATTTATAAATCATTATAATCCACATGAATTAAGGTATATTCAATCATATTTTTCTATTAAAACTGTARCAGGTGCAACAGAATATCCCTATAACTCTTACTAAAATTCATTGCATTATAAAACCATTTTCCAACTAACTGCAACYATAACAGGCAAGGCCAAAAATGAAGATAATGTCTAATTCATCAACTGTACACTTTTGCTTTGTCATCTACATCTAAACAAACTGCCTTCTGAATTTTCAGTGTGAATAATTGTTTTCAGTGTTTTCTTCTTTSTTCACATTGTTTTCTTCTTTGCTCCTTATGTCATCTAAATGTTGATTATTTCTGCAAGGTAAATAATTGTGTGCTATGTATTGTATTTTTTCTTCTGTGTGTTACCTGTATTGAATCCTTCAGCTATATTAGCACCAGTATAGYTAAACCAGCATCTTCCAGTTACAAGCATCATTACTCCTGACTTATGGTTTCATAATAATTGCCTAAAGACTATATGACTTGACTGTAAAGAAGAAACCTGAAAATGTGAAACTACTGAACACAAAATCAGGAGGTAAAAACAATCTAGTGGTTTTGGTATCTTAGCTATGCACTTGTTGGGTGGGAAAAGAGATTATGAAGCCAGAAATACAATCATGAAAGAACATCTGAAACATTATGTGCCAGCACGAAACAGTTTCACCCATCCAAAATAGCTGCATGAGTACCAGGGCTGTTATCACCTTCTGACACAATGGGATTCTCTACAAGTCTGAGCTTAATTAGGTCTTCAACCAGACAGCCCCAATTTTTTTTCGGCATGCTGCACATAGTTTCTGTATATATCATATGCAAGCTGTCTCAGGCACTTCAAGCCTCAGGTTGCTCTTAGAAAAGCYTATCCCAGAGCAGGATGGCTTGATGGACAAACCTACAATGATTATCTAGTCCAACTGCCTGAACAATTCAGGGCTGACCAATTCTAAAGYGGGTTTTTAGCAGAATTGTCCCAACACCTCTTAAACAGACAGACTTGGGAYGTTGACCAGCACTCATGGAGGACTGTTCCTGTGTTTGACTGGCCTAAAAAATGAAAGAAATGTAAATAAATGCTCCCACAGGTCCAAATGCTTCCAAAGTCTGAACCTCCTCTGGTGCAGCTCTGAACCATTCCCACATATCCCCTTGTCCCTGGATACCAAGGAGTGGATTTCCGCACCATCCTCTCCACTCTCCCTCCTTAGAAAGCTGTAGAGAGCAGTGGGGTCACTCCTCAGCCTMCTCTCCAAAGGAGACAAGCTCAGAGACCTTTGCTGTCCCTCAGAGGACATGCCCACTTGAAGCTTAGTACTTAGGTGGGGGGTTGGCTCTAGCTGGACACTAGGTGCCACCAAAGCTGTTCTGTCATTYTCTTCCTCAGAGGAACTGGGAAAAGAAAATAAAATGAAAGGTTCATGGGTTGGGATAACGGCAGGGAGAGATCACTCAGCAATGACCATAACATAAGGAAAACCAGACTGAACTCAGAAAAAAAWTTAATTACCAATCAAACCAAAGTAGGATAATGAGAAAATAAAAAACAAAACTTCAAACATCTCAACCCACTTCTCCCTTCTACTTGGGCTCAACTTCACACACAAATTCTTTATACTCTGTTCCCACAGATGTGGAAGGGGGTTGCAGTCTGTTCAGAACCCATCTCTGCCACTGCTTCCTCCTCACAGGGTGGACTCCTCACACTCATCCCCTGCAGGGAAATTTCTTCTCTCACACCTGGTCTACCTCCTGTCCTTCCTTCTGCACTGTCTGCAGGACTGTTTCTCTCATATATTGTCACTCCTCCCTCTGGCTGCTGTTGTGTAGCTGCTTTTTCCTTTTCTTGAATGTGTTATCAGAGGCACCACCACCTTCCCTGATGATCTCAGCCTTGGGGGGCCAGACGGTCAGTCTTGGAGCCAGCTGGTATTGTCTTCACTGGACGTGGGGGAAGCTTCCTGAAACTTCTCACAAAAGCCACCCCTGTGGTCCCCTTCCACCACAACCCTAGGACACAAAGGCAGTACAACTTATGTCTCACTAGCCTTCAAGAGATACAGATTGAGCCTCTTTTGGCAGATAGACCAAAGGTGCCCCTTGAGAGAATGGGTTAATCAGATCAGCAAATTGGAGCAGTCGGATGTGAACGGATGTGCTGTGCTTCAGTGTCCTTCCACAAGATCAAGGAGCTTGCCTTAAATGTAACAGYCTGGAACAGCATTAGGCTCAGAAAGCTCAGCCAATTTGTAAATACACAATACTGGATCAAAAGAAAATTTCAACTTGTTATTATTCGGCCTTTATAAAATTAAACATGTCTTTCTTTTTGCTACTTGACAAAAAAATTAGCCAGGATGCTCAACTCTGTGTTCCCAGATCTACACATTAGCTCTTCTAGAACTGCATGCATAGACTGGTAATACCCTTGGTTACAACAGAAGTGGTTTAAATTTAATCTGAAGTAAACAATGCATCAGTGTTAATTTTGAAAGATGTAAAAATATTCTGTAAAAAAAGTCTGCAAAGCACTTGTTTTAAGCATCCTGCTTAATCTATAAAACTTGTGCTTTTATCAGTACAGGTACTGTGCAGCAACAATGAGATCAGTGTCTTTTCTGATCTATGTCCTAAGACAGCAATTTTTTATAATTAATATTTTATAAATTGTAAAGATACATTTCTAAAGCAATCTGATACAGATACTTTTCTGGGCATCTGTGGAAGAGGCTTTTAGCAATGCTTTTCTTTCTTGAAGAGCATGTTCCTTTGAAATGCACTTTTTCTTAGAAAGGGTGCCTTTCTCCATTTTCAGGACTGTACTTGGATGCTGTGGTGTGTCTTATCAGCTCAGTCATAGTCCACTGACTTGCATTTTGTAATGTGAATTGAATGTACACTTACTTTTGGATTACAAAAGGAAGATAATACAACAGAGTTGCAATGTTTTTGCCTGCAATGACAATGACAGAACACTTGCAATCCCAGAGATAATATTACTGTTAGGGGCAYGTAACCACCTCTCATTTCTATACTGATGATGCAGGGCTCTTGTCAGCCTTCCTATCTGTTTCATACAGAATCTGCAGCAAGAATTTCTTAGATTCCATGGGACTGGGAGCAAAATTTCATTTATCAGCACTGGCAATTTGGACAACTACCTCGGAATCAAAAGGGGAACAAAGTTATTTTTAAGACCACTAAAGGGACAAGTGGGAGACCAGTGCATTAACCTACTCAGTAATCTAGATGTTTATACAGAAGCAGAGGGTAAAGGATGAAATGCTCACAAAGGACAGGTAAGAAACACAACTCAGCATGAGTCAATGAAAAAAGCCTGTACTTAAAAGGAATGATGAAGTGGACAGATATGGTATGAGCCCATCTAAATGGGCAGCAGCAAAAGAAAGCAATGCAGAAAAAGATTTAGCTGTTAGGGTCTATCCCATGAGAAATACATCTCACTAGTGTCATAGTGGTGAGGAGAGGAAAAAAAAAAGTAAAAGAAACTAATACAAAAGAATCCCCTGAAATGAGTACTGTCTCTGAGACACATGAAGCCATTATTTCCATTTCCTCAGCATTGCACTCAGATGTGTTGCAGTAGCCAGTCTGGCATTTCAAAGAGGTACCAAATAGAAAGGCTCCAGAGCAAAATGACAAACAGGTCTGAGAGCAGAAAATTCAAAAGAAAAGAAATTATTTGGTTTTGCAGGGAGGAAAGAAAGACAGAAAGGGTGGCAGCCATTTTCAAATACAGGAGGACAATGAAAAAGCAGAACTCTTCACAGCCATTAGAAACATATAAAGGAGTAATGGATTAGGTGATATAAAGGCTGATTAAGCTTAGACAACAGCCAAAACCAAGATCATTAARTGCTGAAATAGATGCTTGGAGAAGCTGTGAAATCACTGTTCAGAGGAACTGCACAGGTTTATCTGATTCTGCCTTCWGGCAAGGAGGACAGAAGCGTAACTGACCGCTCAAAGACCTTTCCTGCCCTGTTTCCATGATTTCTATGATTCTGCCCTGCCTCTAGCTCCCTCTAAAGCGGGAATGAAATGTGACATTACCTGTAATGACAAGCAAAAATGACAACTAATATGTGTATAAGGGCAAGAGAGAGAAAGCTACACAAAGAAATACAGTAACTGGCAAATCAATGTCACCAAATACTGCAATATACATCCACACTTTCCTCACCATCAATAAATACYTCTAGCATTTATAAATTATCTGAGAATCTAACACAGGTCTCAATTTCTTGAGTGAGTATCAGTGCAGTCCTATATATATCTTGAGTAAACAATATAAAAAGGAAGAGAGGTCAGCCTTTTAAACTAATTTCAAATATGTTTTAAATTAATGAAATTCAAGATACTTTACTTTTCCTATCCATAACAAAATAAATCTCAAAAGCAGAAGATATTGCAAATACTCAGCTTCAACTCTTTCACTTTCTACTAGAATTGAAAGGATTTATCATGGAAGAAATAAAGGAAATACCTGTGACAAAGTTAGAGATTTCAGTGCTTTAATACAACATTGCCACCACTTCATGTTATCTAATGCACATGCATTTCCACCCAGTGTAACACCAGCGACCTTATTACTGTGTCTCACCCATTTATTTTCCCATCTTTGATAAAAACTGCATCTTGGTTTCAGTTTGAGTTCTTCACTGTAGTCATGTGTTTTATGTATTTCCCTATTATTATTTCCAGACTATGAATCTGCAACATGAATATGTAGGCAGATTTGGGCACTCAAGAATCAGAGAGACAAAASGATTCTGTTAATTCTCCACAGCCATATCCCTTCCCTTTTTCTAAAATGAGAGCAATACAGATTACATATATTACACATCTGTAACACAAATGTACCTAAAGACCTCACACAGACTCCAGTTTACTTTGTCAAACATCAAGTAAGAAATTCACTACCTCTGTCAAAGATTTTAAACTACAAAAATAACCACAGAAAAAAAAATCACTTTGACTAAGTTCCCACCAAACTTGGCCTCATAAAAATGGAATCTATATTATTTTTTTAAATTAAAATTAAGGTTTTCTACCAGGCCTTTGAAAAAAATGGTTCTTCCTTCCATGCTGAACTTTTCATTAATTTCATTATAATTTAAGAACATGCTTCATATTCAAATTAYAGCACAAAGAAGTTATGGCTAGCACATTTGCAACTTATTTTTTTGTCTTTTAGAGCTATTTAATACCGTGTTCTCATTAAAATCTCTGATTGTATTACTTAAAACAGAAATTACTCAACATTAAAATTGAATTATTCTTTTTAATATCCTGCAGCCACTAATTGATAGTTAGAGAAAGTGAGAAGGTACTATTATCCTAGTCTCATCCAGAAGTAAAACTGACGTAAAAAAGCTAAACCACCTGCCCAGTGTTACATTGTGTGTCACACAGGCCTGAAATCAGACCATGATTCTGCATGTCAGCCATAGAATTGAATTTTGTAAGTCTTTGTAGGACTTGGGCATCTGTCTCAAAGGAACTGTCTAACCATTTCTTTGGGTTATTATGTTACATCAAAAAGTGCTGAATCTGTGCTTCCCAGAAGAATGATTAATATTTGTCTTTRAGCATTTCAAAATATAGAGAAACATTTCAAAACAGAGAAACAGAAAAATCAAAAAGTCAGTAGATCTAGTTAATCAATCATCGTATCTAAACCAATTACCTAACAAGCTGCCAGGCACAGATTTACAGTGACTGAAGAAAAAATTGTCTTGAGCATTTTTAAGAGTGTAGCTTCTTTGCTCAATCAGTCCTATGACAGAGAATGTTAAAAATACTCCAGAGAAACATAAAATTGTGTTGGGACTGCTGCTTTTCAAGGGCTTTCTCTGTCTCTGTCTAGCATTCAGGTTTCTCTGGCTTGCATTTCTATTCCAAACCCTTCACTTCCCGTACTTCTAGTGCAGTTAAAACAAACATAAGACCTACCTTGATTGTACTAGTGTGTGCACCAGGATATTCTTTCTCCTCCAGTGTTGACCAACGTTGTATAAATTTCGACACCACGGGATCATCATAGTCAACTATCTGAAATCCTGAGACATTAGCTCCTCCAAACTGAATTTTTGACAAATCTCCATCAGTAAATCCCTGAGCACAGAAAAAATTGTCTGTTATTTTAATAGTTTTGGCAGTTCTCTCAAYAGTGTATAAAAAGACAGAGTTACCATATGACCTCTACTGCAGAACAGTAAGCCAACATTTTCCTCAAACTGGATCCAACTTAAATCCTGGGCTGCCAGGATTAAGTCATCAGCTCCATCAGCCAGCAATGCTTCTTGCTGCCCACTAGAGAAACACTTCTATAGAGAGCAAGGGCTGAGTGCATCTGTCCTTGCCATCCTAAAAATCCCGTTAATTTTAAGGGGACCACTTAAGTGAGAAAGGGAACACGAGACATGAGTAACAGGCAAGCAAGTTCTGGGCAGGAATACTTACAGTCACAGCTGTATGCTCTTTTTTAGGAACTCTAAAGCATGTGGAAGGACTTGCCATCTCCATTGCCTCATCTCTCTGACATAAAGAACCACTTCCCACTCTTACAAAAAGTTCTTGTGTTCTGTTTTCTGTGATTTAACTTCACCCAAATAACCATACAAAGGCATTTACATGAAATAATCATGTCAGACACTTCATTATAAATGAATGTTGTGAGTGAATACAAAAAGAAGCAGCAAATTCAAACCACACTATCAGAAGTTGCTACAATTGCCATACAAGATGCTCTTTAATTACTGCATATTAATGATCCTCATGTGTTGTTGYCTGCTAATACAGACACTTCTACACTGATCATATAACTTGACATTCACTGTATATTCAAACCTCTTCTCCATCTATCAGCATTTCTTAGTTTTCAAAATAGATAAATTTCTTGAATGACTGATCAGACTGGAGGAGAATATTATTACAGCCCAAAAAGAAGAAAGCAGGTGGATTCAATGAAGATATGATTCAAATATTAGATAAGTTTTCCTTCTGGCAGAGAAAAACAAGTTTTTAAAAATCACTTCCATAAACATGTTATACATGATATTAAACAGCTTTAAAACATAAGTTTCAGTAATTTTTAGTTCTTATAGACTTACTGTTACAAATTTAAAGCAATGGCTAAAATAGCAACCAGTTAACATCATGAAATCCATTGGGCACATTTTCTAAAATTTCCCTTAAGACTCAAAATACTGTTTATGCAACATTTGGAATGCAAACCACAGATGTCTAACAGATAATTTCTCACATTTTGTAAGACTTTTAAGCCTGCCTTATGAAAATCAGCACCTTAACATCTTTATCCAAAAATTAGTTATTAAGATATAAGAATGAAACCCCAGTGTTCAGCTTTTAAAGAGGCCTTTAAAGCAAAAGACTTCTTCACACCATGGCACCCACATGACTCTTCAGAGCTCTGCCAGCCTGGAGGGGGAAGTGTTTCCATCAAAGGCCAGGAGGAGACAGGGGTTATGCCTCAAGRGCCTGAGACACACCATGCTCCTTCCGTTTCCTCGGGCTCCTCAAAGCACTATGGAAGACAGTGTCAATTGGGGCACTGCTGGAATTTATATCAAACACTGTCACAGTTCAAGAATAAATGATGGAAAAGATGGTTTGGTGGCACTCACACTATACAACCCCCAAAATGCTTTTCTTTAACAGGATAACATTTGGGCATGCAGAATTTGCTTTGTCTATTACAGAAAAGGACTGGATTAGTTCCTCTAGCTTCAGTAAGTAGGTGTTTATAGACTATAATATCAATAAAAAGGCCCTTCAATTTCAAAAACATTCCCTTGACAGAATTTAGTGAGTTTTCTGAGCTTTCCCTGCAGGAACACTATTAGCTATACAGTCTGATCACCTGTGTTCAAGAAAACATTAATTCAGACTGATCGCCCAGCCAATCCAAGGGATGAAATGTGGAAAGCTGAGACTCACTAGTCCAGCAGAATGAAACATGAGAAGCGTGATTCTAAAGTAGTTTAAAAGTTGTGAGAGAGAAATCATCACCTTGCTGAATGAATGTATCATCCTATGATGCAGAAAGTTATTTTTCTATTTTACATACCCTCTTTTTCTARAGTATGTAGAAAAAGATTTCTATTGAAGGTGCTGAGCAACCTTCATTCCCATTGATGGGAATATGATAAGAGGCATTTAAAGTCTGAAAAAACTCAGCCAATAAACAAATATAATCTCAACACATGCATTAATTTAGCAGGGACAAAGACATCTAGCTTGTTTTCTCTTTTCTGAGATSTATTCAAAACAAAATACTAGCTGATATGCTTCCACAAATAGTAAAATGAGCAATACAGGTATTTAAATACTAAGAATGCTTACCAGATTTGCAATGATATAGTGGTATCCTTTAACATGTTTACCAATTGTGATAACCTGCAAAAAAATAAGAAATAGCCCCATAATGGAGAATGTTCACCTGGTATACAGACAAAGACTTAAAAGGTACAAAATGCAGTATATGTAAAAGCTAGTTAAGAGCTTTATGGCATACAATACTGAGTTTGTGTTGCTTTATCCTTTATTTTACCTAAGGCATCACTGAGCATACTCTTTGCTGCTAGAAATTAGCCATGTTGAAGTCCAAGTCCCAAGAGGGAGAGTCCCTCCAGACACAGGTGCTGAATGCTGATTGCTGTGGTGTGTATTCAGGCACAACCAGCCAGGAGAGAGCAGGCATCATGTGCTAGAAACACTGTGCCTCACTGACTTCTGCCAGATTCTGCCCACTGACATTAATGAGTTATGAGGAAACCTTGCAAAGTTCAAATTGTTTATTGCCCTAAGTCTTCCTCACAATCTCCCTCAAAGCCAGCTGGTGGTTTCTCTGCTGGCACACCTGTAGAATGGATTATTCTCCCAGATAAGCCCAACTAAGACTATGTCTGCATGGGGAAGTTTGCATTTTGAAGCTAAGCACTTCTCCAGAGGAAGGATGAGCAAGATAAGAGGAGTCTAGAGGTTTATTCCATCTTTTGAACAATGAGAACAATGAACTTAAATTAAGAGAGGATGACTCATTCATTTCCCCTTTTAACATACAGCTAAAATATTCAGACTAAGTATCCTGAAACTTATACCAGGGTACTAGTGAACAACATTCCACATGCTTAATGAGCTTACAGAAATATAACTGAAAGCAGTCTTAACACTGCGTTTACATACTAGAGTTTGAGACTGAGAGGGACCACATTACATAGGCCATGGAAGTAATTAAATTGTTCCTCTTTTGAAGTCAATATATATATATGATATATGAACTTAAGTATCCTAAAACAATTACTTGGATCAGACTACTTAAAACTAAATAGTTATTAAGAGGTTTAAGTAAGAGCTATTTTCAGGTATGTTTCTTACGTAGTGCTGCTTCCAAAGAAGTTTCAGTTATACCAAATACAGATAGATTAGCTCATCTGTACAAAATATTTCTTCGTCATTGGTACCTCAGAAGACAACCAGCAGCTGCAAACCTTTGGATCAGTGCTCAGTAACTCTGCTCTAGCTGCCACTGGGTACTCTTTTATTAACCCAGCTGGCTAAGACTTCCCACTTGTCCACATGAACACCAAGGATGCTGCCAGTTAAAACTAAGAAATTCAGTGATAGTACCAAAAGCCACAATGAAGGAGCTGTGCACACCACAAAAGATACTCGGCAGCTCARAGGACCTTCTCTAGCAGGGATAGACAAGTAGTGGCAGTAATTACAGAGTTGCCCAAAGGGTGTTATCAGGGTGAAATGAGATTCTGCAAAGGAAGCTGCCTGAGAAGAGACAGAAGCYATATAATGAAGAGCATGGTAACACAGACCTGCCAGATCAGAGAAGAGGAATATAAACTAGTCTGAGGAGAGCTGGGGAACTGAAATATTTTTCAACTTACATGAATCATTGAAATCTGAAGAGAAACTATAACACAAGACAAAAAACAAGAATGATGAAGCAACTTGGCAAATACATTTTGTGCCTATACAAAGATCCAAGGGTTACAAAGTATAACTGGGTAAACCTGAGGTTGTCGCCTCGGCTTAAAGTATTTGCAGGGTAAATCAAAGCAAAATGAAAAGATTKGTTCAACAATAGAAAGCAAGGAAAGAAGTGAAGAAATTGTTCCTTTCTGTATTGAGCAATGCAAACAGTACTTTGGGATTCAAGGAAAATCTGGTTAACAGAAAGCCTGTGGCATTTCTTGCTGTAAAAATACACAGAAAAAGGGATACTGATATGATGTGTCTACTTCAGGAATCCYCATGAAATGAAGGAAATTTCTGAGGGTTTTTTTCAGGGCAGGAATTAAAATAATTTTTCAAGAAATAAATCTTGTAGCAAAGCAAGACCTAAAGTACACTGCTATTAGAAAAGAAATCAAAATACACTTGAAGGATACTCACAGGCCAAGAAATCCATTGCTTAACATTTCATTTTAAGAGACAAAGAAAATTATTAGAGAATCAGTTAGACTTTCTTTTAGAAACAGAAAGTGGTTTTACCTTTAAATGTAAGGAAGGGAAGTTACTGATTGGAAGGATAATGGACTTAAAAACCAGACCGAAGTGCAGAAACAACTAGGCTATCTTGTGAAGAGAATTCCAAGACTAAACTCATTTGGGACAGCTGCAAACAGTTTAAGAGAATATATTCCAGGGCAGAGCAGTAAACTATGTAGAGGAGAGCAACTAACCAGAGTTATAATAACTGACCGGTGAGGCTGATTTGGTTGTTATCTAGGATTCTTCAGTAACTTACAAATCAAAACAGCAGAAACAACAGCTTAGCCAGCTGTATGTCTGAGGAGTAGCACAAGTCTGTGGGGATAAGCTGAGAAACTCTAAAGGTCTAAAAAAGGCAGAATCCATCAAAGTGCAACTAGGGCAAGAAAAATATCCCAGAAATGCAATCAAAATAAGAAGCAGAACAAAGACGAAAATAGGTCTATTATGAAACAAAGACTCTAAAAATGAGTGGTTCTTGTCTATAAAAAGTGGCTAAAAGGTGAAACTAAAGAAAAGTACTGTCAGCCAAAGTTTCATATCAGAAGTTTTAATGAATATTACATACTTTTTTTAAAAAGAATATATAGGATAGTAAGATAAATGCTAAAAATAGTCTTGTCAAGATTGAAACATGTCAAAGCAGTATCTTTCTTTTCTCTGTTCTGATAATCAGGAAACAGCAAGATGTGACATCCTGAGTCTAAAAGGGTGATTGTTCAGTAGGACATCATTAGAAACTCACAAGAGACATGGACAAGAGGAAAAGTCACTGTAAGGTAGGTAAAGAACCATTTGAAAAGTCACACAGAACCAAATGAAGAGGACCTTTATGGACTACTCATGTCAAACACTGCTGTACATTGTACATTTCTTGACATTGATAAGTCAGAACATAAGATTTTTAAAAACTGCAGATGATAAAGATCACACTCTAAGAGATTAAATGCTCTTGAGAACAGGATCAAATTCAAATTTATCTTGAAAATCAGAAAAAGTTTTTGGATATGAATCCCAAATAAAACACACAAACACAATGTACTCCATAAAGGACACTGCTCATTGTCTCAGCCTCCTCAAAATATAATGACCTTCAAAAGAAAGACCAAAATAACAAGCCCTTCAAAAAACCTTCAAACAAATACACCCATACTCAGATGATACATCCCTACTGATGCTGCACAGTCTCACATGATGAAGCTCAAGCCAACAGGGAACTATCCTTACAATTTTCCATTGCGCTCTGCATGCACGAACAGTAGGAAGGTACAAAGCCAGTAAGAACTCCCTAGGCTCTAGGACTGAAGTGGTAGATTTCAAAATAATGCAGTAATTGGAATCAGAGCACCATGATAAAGTTACTAAAAAGAAGATTTTTTTAAAAAGTCATTTAGGCAAATAATTTGCATGGGTGGAGAGAAGACAGATTTTGCTGTTCTTTTTAAAGCTCAGGAGGCATTAGCGATGAAAAACAGCAYCCAATTTTGGTTAGCACACTTTGAGAGTGACACAAAATGAAGAGACAAGCAAGGAAGAGTACAAATGACAAAGAGTTTCAAAACATGAATTTCAAAAGGCATTAAATGAGGAAGAGAAGCTGTRATACAGTCTTCCCCACACATAAAAGGTTCTCAGAAAATGCATTAGAGGGAGAAAATACCTTCTAGGTGTAAAAAGAACTAATCCTTAGGCATAACTACCTATATTGGAYCAGACACAATAGTGTATCAACTATGTATAATACAGTATACTACTTACRCTGTAAAATAGTCTGAACAAGCTGTTTTGTAAATTACTGTTTTTCTTTTAAATAACCAGGATAGAAAACTATACAGGATCATCCAGATAGAATTATCTTGCCTTTGGGCAAAGGGCAGGATAAAAGGATTGGTATGTTCACTTTCTCCCTGGCACATATGCAGTCCTTAATACAAACTGTGACTGCCAAATGATTCATAACAATCTCAAAAATACCTTTAAAACAAATGAACTCATTACTTATAGAATACTGCTAACTGCTGTCACTGAAGAAAGGAGAACAGCAAACCTGATCAACAATGTCGTTGACTTTATCGCGTTCACAGTCCAAAATCACTCGTCTTTCCTTTTTTACCTCCAGATCTTGAAACAGTGAACGGTAAGTTTCATCTTTTCTCTCATTGTTAATATTTCCTACATTGATAGCAGTCACTTGCCATTTCTTTTCAGCAGCAGAATCCAGCACAGCTTGCAACGTTGATAAGCCTAGCAAAGCATAGGAGAAAACAGAAGATATGACTGAAAGCTTCAGGAATTAACAAGCTTCTACAACGTGATTTGTGAGATCACTTATTTAAGATCTCCGGTAACTTGTTTGACCTGTCACAAGTAGGTAGAAATCAGAAACTAAGATATATGTGGGCCAAATCAATTATTATTGCATGAAACTTCCATTTGCATCACCGCAAGGCATCAAGGTAAAGCCTCATAAATGCAACCCTTGGGTTTGGCCCAATTTTCTTCAGAATTGGATTTCATTGTTTTCACTGATCCACTGCTGGAATTCAACATAGTGGGAAAGAGATCTTCTAGGAGATGAGTGATACAATTAGAGCAAAAGGATCAGCCACTTATTAAAAAAAGCATCAGCCTTATTAAAGGATCAGCTGCTAAACAACAGCTATTGAACAGCTTCGGTTCCCAGCACTTGAGCAGAACTCTATTTAAACCCAGACCTCAGTGAAGTCAATGGCAGAACTCCCATGTTCTGCAGTGATGGTAATGGATTTATTACTTCTGTTGCCTACAGTCGCATCCCTGAATATGAAAGATGTGCTGAGAYATATTTTTCCATATAGATCAGCAGGCTCAATGCTAACACCTACAAGCAGTGTAGAGACGTTTCGCTCCATCTCGTACCTTTGGCAAGTTCCTGATAGGAAGCTGTAATGTTTGCACAGATGCAACTGCCTACAATATACTGTAAAATCAGTGAAGATTTTACTTGACAGATTTTATTTTTTAGGGATGAGCTAATGTAGTAGACAAATATGAAAATTACTGCTGGAAATTAATTCCTGCTATAAAAAAGTACAATTTTAATGACTTCCAGTAGTACAAGAATGAGACTTAACATGTTTCAATTCATACCAGAGAATTCTACATGATTCTAGAGGGCAGTTTTAGGGATACCAGATACTATTATAGGAAAAAAAAAAAATTAGACTTTCTTATGAATGTGCAAAAATGTCAATTCATTCTTTTCTCCTGAAACCACCAAACATCAGAAGTMATTTCTTTCAGACAAATTCTGACATGGTTTGTAAAGAGAGCTTCCGGTATAACTTTCATGAGAAATAATAGTGGTTATACCCATAAACATAGAAGAAGAGCACTGAGAATTAATTTGTCTCACAGTCTGTAGGTAAAATATTAAATAAGGATTGGTCAGTGTTTAGCAATTCATCTTCATCAATGAAAATGGTAATGACATACAGCACTACACTAGACTGTTCATCAGCAAAGGCAGAAAATGGCAGGCTTCCAAAAGCATAAATTGAATTATTATCTTATATAATTCTGGTTTGCCAAGTCTCTTTAAGAAAGACTGATATTAATTTTTGCATGTCATGTAATGAATATTTAAAATCACAGATAACCACAGTCCACTGGTACATATAATCTATTTCAAATCCCAAAGATGTATCCAGAGAACTTGTGTTAAMAGGGAAAGATTAGTGATGTAAGCAAACTCAAAGATGCACAGAGCATCTTAAAACACTGAAAAGCACTAAAGTATGTTTAAACCTCAAAATACTGCTTGAAATGGATTAAAATAATAAAAAAAAGACAAATCAGCCAAACCGAAGCTGTTTATGCTGAATAATTGTTTCAAATATCATGTAGTAGATTTCAGGTCCTCCAACCTYTCTAAATTTCCTCTGAGTTAAACAATCTCAACTAGGCACAAATTAATAAGGACTATTAATGGTAATASCACCCATTGCAAAGGGTTACTATATTTTACTCCTCTAATCTTCTGTTTTTCCCAGGGTCTCTCTTTCCTGGAGGTACTCTTTGCAGAAATATCAAATGGCTGCCTGGATTGCTCGGCTTATTTTTTTTTTGGTGGCAGATTTGTCATCTCCATACAGCTTAGTTTATTCTGATAGCAATAACGTTGCAAAATCACAAACAAAAGCACAACAAACAGCATTTGCAGCAATACTTCTGTGAAAGTGAAATTTTCTAGAGAGTAGTAACAAAAGTGGGAGACTCAGCAGAGGAGAAAACTCCAGCAACTTCAGTTGCTATTTTTTTAAGCTGCATGAGCACTTCTGCCTGGCAAACCCCAAAATGTCCTGAACCTCTTTTGGTTACCATGAGACAAACTTTTAAAGCAGTGAGCTTTGAAAAGGAAGACGGAAAAGAGGCTGAATAACTTAGCAATTCTTTTACAGATAGAATCTTACAATAATGCTACTACTTTTTCCAAAACTTAGTGTTAGTAATGGCAGAGAGGATGTAAGGATGGTGAGTGACACTACTTCACATCCCATGATAATAGCTACTGCATTAAGACACAAATAGCTTGAGCACACATCTACTGAATGGCCTCACTCCTCATGGACAGGAATGACACCAAATTGCCCTGGACTTGCCAGTCAGTCCCTAAACACAGAACTGCTCCAACACCAGCAATAAACAACTMTTTAGGAATAAGTCAAACTAATTCCTATTAGCCTTTATAATTTCCACRAAGTTAAGTAAATCTTTGCCTTTTYTTATCTCACTCCTGAAGGTGGAAACACCTTCAATTTTATATCATTCCTTAAATATACATCATTGTCACTACATTAACAGGCAAAAGTGCTTAAAGGAACTGTGGACTTGTGTATCTGGGATTTGATGTCAATGTAGCTGGCTACAAACTGCTCRACTCTGCAGGCTGACCTCATGCAACCTGGGGGGAGCACTGAGGAACAAAAATTTACTCCACATAAGGGCAGGAGCTTCATGCCTTGGAGCTTGTTATCACTGGGGTGCCTTGCCACAATTAAAATCAAGAGGCAAATAAAAAAGGAAGAACCCAAGGGTGGGTAGAAAGAACAATGTGATGATGTTATTCCTGGTAAGATCCAGACAGTGCAGCTCACAAGAACTAGGTGTTTTTCAGTATTTCCTAAATATAAATCACATGCAGGTCACATTCTGCCCACTGCTAGATGATTGACAGAGTATTGGCTGAGAAAGTAGTTTTACATCTGTCCTTTCTAAAAAGACAGTGAATGTTTCTGATTGTAATGTGAATTTGAAAAGAAACTGCCAGAGAAATTAGCTTAGCATTCATTGTTCCATGTGACATTACCTTTGGAGGTTACACACCAGGATTAGTTCTTCTAACTGGAATGCTTACAAAAGTGATACAGAACTCTCTGGAGGAGACCCCTTCAGCTTCTGAACATCATGTATAAAACAGCATCAGAATGCAGGGAATTTAAAGTCACCCCATTACTCAACAAAAGATGGTGTGGTATGCTTTAACTCTACTAGCATTTTTTAATTTAAAATGCATTTAATATTTAACTCTGACCAATGAACATGCAGAAAAGCCACAAAATAGCCTCTTTAAAGGGAACAGGAGCAGGTAAGATAGAAGAGATAGCCAAGGACTACTAGGTGAGGACAACCTGAAAATAGAATTATAATAATGGAATTCCAGAAAAAGCAATCAAAACCCCACCTTTTCTGGATACAGCTGCTTCTTCTTAGAAAAATAATTGATATACCACAATTTGCCAGTGACAATTTCAAGTTCATAAACTGTTATATTATTACTACTACAGCCACAAAAGGGCATGAGAAGGCTGTATGGTGGAGTTAATTGATCATGAGCAATGGGTTTGGGTTTATCAACACCAACAATAAAATCTAAGCTCAACAGAGGCAAGGAACTCGATACCAAAAGCAGTCTCCAAAGAAGCAGGGACTGACTGCATCCAAGATTTATTGCTTGCTTGGTGCACAACTATGGATTTTGCATACGTGGAATGAATCTGTGGTAGCAGATAGCCCATCATGCTCAGATTTTTTTTTTTTCTCCTTAGATGTTTCTTTAACAAAAAAAGAAAAAACTTTACATAGAAACTCTTTTACAACACGTGATTAATCTCACATTGAAATTATTATGGTATGCATTAATAGAATTGCAGCTCTTCAGCATTCTCATCTGAGCAATTTTGTCTCTGTCCCAAAAGCKCATTTCTAAATGCAAAAAAGACTTTATTCAATTACACTTACACTTGTTGGAGGGAAACATTTCTTCCATCATTTACTTATCTAACATGAATTCTAGATTTCAACAAGATACACCTGCCAAACAGGGTGCAGGTAAAAAGTACCACACCTTACCTCTGTCACTGTCATACAAATATGCAAACTTGGTCCATTGATAGTATTCAATCAAGCTAAGAAGAGCTCCCTTGAGGTCAGGTCTCATCTGAATGACAAAGGGATGTGTTCCATCTGTTGGGAAGCTGGGAGTTATGAAGGAGACATGAAGAGTCCCACAGAATGATGTTATGGTATTTACAGACTTCTTGTCATAGAATCCAAAAATAGCAAAGACTCCTCTTGAAAACTGGGAGCAGACTAGAAAGAAGAAAGACAGAAAATTAGCAGGAGAATTTATTTAAAAAAAATTATTGAAAACTCTACAATGTATATATTTATGAGAAATGTATGTCTCAGAAGTTTCTGATCACAAAAATATCGGGCAAAAAAAGTAATACCCTGCTATGGAGATAATTTGTTAGCATTATCAATCAGTAATATAAAACCTATACTAGAAAAAAACCAAAAAAAGAGAGTATCAGAGGCGCACACTCCTAGATGATAAATGCAGAAATAAAACTCACCAACTTATTCTTAAATTCAATTTATGTTGTAAAGAACAGTGATGACAGACATCAATGGCAGTTGCAATTCAAAAAATGAGACATTATGACCACACATAGCATTATGGAAATAGATAATGCTTTGTCATGTTAAAAATAAACTGCCTCTGAGGTTAAGACTCACTGAGCTTTCTACAAAATACTCTAAATAACTTTTCATTTGTGGAAACACAAAGCCAAAACTGAACCCAAATCTATCAAGAGCAATAAGAAGTCCATTTGCTTTAAAACCCTCCTGTATCAAAGCATTATTTTAATTCCTGCTCTGTAGGACTCAGCAAAAGCTGGTCCTTCTGGCTGACACTTGCGGTCATGTTGCAGGAAGAATAACCTCATAGGTGTAAATATCATGCTGATCATTCACTTTTTATCTGGAGACAATTCAAGCCAGTTGATGAATGTGACTGACCACAACAGCCTGTGCAGAAGAGCTGGTACTTCTGGGCTATTCTTTTCTTTAAGACWGCAGGGCATACTAGTGCCTAAGTTCTAAAGCCAGGGTACAAGARGGAAACATTAATCTCTGATTAATTCACACTTATCACTTACACATTCTTTGGTTTGCAGTCACCTTGAACAAGACACATCCTTCTAGAGACACCTGACGTGCTTATAGATAGAAATCACAATGTAATTGATGCTAATTTTGCCCAGCCATTTAGTACACTAATCCTTGAATATAATTCACATAAGGGCRAAAATAAGTTGGCTTATTTTTAGAATTTCCTACATTTGAACTAATAATATATTTTTATCTTTCAAAGTTATTGTATCTTTTTTTAAAAAATTGTTTTTCTTTTTTTAAACCACATACTATCCCTTTATACCTTGCTATCTTCTTTCCATGGCTTTGCCTATGTATCTATGCTACCACTCATCTCTCATGCCCTAATTATTCCTCTACTCCAACTAAAAGCACCTAAACAGGATGAGTGAAATTCTGAGTCTGCCAGTTTTAAATTTTCACCAATTAACTTTAATTAGGTCAGAATTTTGCCTCAGGTGAGAAAATACAAGTGATTAAAAAACTTGATGAGTAACACCGCTTTATAAAAGGATGCTGCAGGTTTTACAGGGCTAAAGTACAAGATGGTCAAATGTAGGGGGATAGACCATAAGTAAATAAAGGTAGTATAGAAAGTAATCTTACCCCTTAAAGAGTTGCAGCGGAGCCAACTATTAAGGATTAGGAGCAGGCCTGATTTTAACAGGTCACACCTGTATTCAATCAGAAGAGTTATAAAAGAGTGGAYTGGTTRGCTAAGGGGAACTGGAGTCAGTTGGCTGCTGACTTGTGAGGAYAAGGAACAATCAGTGCCTAGAGGAGCTGCCTACAAGAAGCATYAAGGAGGTAGGAAACTAGCAATATGGAACCTTTGCAATATAATGACAACAGTCAAACCTTTTCCATTCTAACTACAAATCATTACAGAATCATAGAATTGTTTTGAGTGGAAAAGACCTTTAAGATTAGAGTCCAACCGTTAACTCAGCCCTGCAAAAACTGTCACTAAACCACATCCCCAAGTACCACATCTCAACATCTTTTAAGGACATCCATGTCCCCACTTCCCTGGGACAATTGTTCCAATGCCTCCCAACCCCTCTCATGAAGAAATATTTCCTAATATCCAGTCTAAATATCCTCTATCCTAACTTGAGGCCACTTCCTCTTCTGTTGCTTGTTTTCTAAGAGCAGAAAAACTTCCACATTGCTACACTCTCCTTCCAGGAAGTTGTAGAGAGTGATAAGGTCTCCCCTGCGTTTCCTTTGCTCCACGCTAACTATCCCCAGCTTCTCCAATTGGTCCTCACCAGACTTGTGCTCCAGACCCTTCCCCAGGTCCATTTCCCTTCTCTGGACCTGCTCCAGCCCCTCAGTATCCTTCCTGTAGTGAGGGGCCCAGAAATGGACACAGGGTTTGAGGTGTGGCCTCACCAGTGCCGAGTACRGAAGGACAATCACTGCCCTGGAACTGCTGGCCACACTACTGCTGATCCAGACCAGGATCCACTGGCCTTCTTGGCCACCTGGGCACACATTGGCTCATGTTTGGCTGCTGTTGACCAGCACTTCCAGGTCCTTTTCCATTGGGCAGCTTTCCAGCTATTCTTCCCCTGGCCTGTAACGCTATGTGGGGTTGTTCTGAGCCAATAGTAGGACCTGGCATTTGGCCTTGTTGAGCCTCGCACAGTTGGCCTTGCTCATCAATCCAGCCTGTGCAGACCCCTCTGTGGAGCCTTCCAGCCCTCCAGCAGACCAACACACCCACCCAGCTTGGTGTCCTCTGCAAACTGACCAAGGGTCAGTTTGATCCTCTTGATCCTCTTGTCCAGATGGTTAATAAATACATCAAACAGGGCTAGCCTCAACACTATGTCCTGGGAGACACCACTTGTGACTGGCTGCCAGCTGGATGGAACTCCATGCATCACTGCTCTCTGGGCCTGACCATCCAGCCAGCTTTTTACTCCTCCAAGCCATAAGCAGTCAGTTTCTCCAGGATAACGCTGTGGAAAATGGCGTCAAAGGCCAGGCAGACAAGATTCACAGWCTCTCCCTCACCCACCAAGAGGGTCGTCTTGCCATAGAAGGAGACCAGGGTGGACGAGGAGAACATGCCTTTCACAAATCTGTGCTGGCTAAGCCTGATCACCTATTTGACCCACTTGTGCCTTGTGACAGCATTCAAGATGACCCTACCCAGCACCAAGGTTTGGCTGAAAGGACAGGTTATCCTTCCAGCTCTTGTACATGGGTGTCACCTTTGCTAATTCCCAGACAACAGGACCTCCATGGTCCTAGCAGACTTGATGTCAAGTGAACTGACCCATGACCAAAAAAAACCCCAAAAATCAAAAGCTCTGTCACTGGGCACAGAGGAGCTCCCCTGCCCAGGAACACCTCCCAGAGCTCTGTCACTGGGCACAGAGGAGCTCCCCTGCCCAGGAACACCTCCCAGAGCTCTGTCACTGGGCACAGAGGAGCTCCCCTGCCCAGGAACATCTCTCACAGGAGTGCTCCCTGCTGCTGCTCAGGGCTGCTAAGAGCAGGCTCCACGTTCCAGCCCAACACCTGTGTGGCAGCATGTTCCCATGGGAGCCCTATCTCTGGGCAGCTGTGTCACGTTGGAAAAAGATTTCTGAAAAAGGCTGTGAATTTTCTGAATAGCTTTACTGTTTAAGTTATTGGAACTCCTTGTTCTATTCCACATCATTATGCTCTTGCTGAGGCAAAACCAACTCACTACCTCCCCACACACTCATGAATAATTGTTTCCCATGTGCAGCGAAGGCTAAATACCATCTGAACTTGCTACAATAAAGGAATTAATGCCTCATAACTCACCTTCAAAAATGCACATAAAAATAGAGCATCAGTTTACTTCTGGATTCCTGGATGAGAATCTTGCAAAGACTTTTACTTGTACACTACTGTGACCTTCTGAATTAAACCATTTTAATACTGCCTATAAGGTGACAGAGACAAGAACAGTCTCATCAAAGGACCACTGAAAAATAAAAATGTTTTATGTCACTACTGCCAACACCTAGATGCATTTCTCCTGTCACATTGCTTTTCTTCCATCATCAGAAATTTTAGGCACAGATGGAATAATGWTCCCCACAGCAGCCAACAACAATAAAATTTGAAAACCATAGGTGATGCCTTTTCAGAATCATCACCCATCATCTGCTCACCTTCCTGACATGGAGACCTTTACCTTGACCCACGAGTTTTCTCACTTTTTCTCTTCCTATCTTCYCCTTTGTATGCTGGGGACAGAGAGGGGAGTGAGTGGCTGCGAGTGCTTTGCAGCTGGTAGGGTTAACCCACAACAGGGAAAAAGGTGTTATTCCCTCTCCCACCCACAGGACAGACCTGTAAATACCACTGTGCTCCACTGTCCCTCTTCAGTGACACAGACATGCACCCAACTCTCTCTCTTCAGAAGACACCTGCTATTCTTTCAAACTGAACATCCTCCCCAACTAGGCAAAAACTCTCATCTCATACCACCTCTCATCACAACCTACTCAAACACAGCACTCTTGGATTACCACAGTGAACAACTGTTTAATAGTCTCTACACCTGATAAATCATCAGTCCTTACATACATGTGTCTTCTTCTGGGGAAGGTTGGTAAAACCAGAATTTTGATCTCCTCTCCTGCACAAAGTGAAAGACAAGTAAAACACACCACCTCCAGCTGGGAAAGTCAAGTCACTGCAGTCCTAAGTAGCTAGAGGAGCTGCAGTTTAAAAGCTGAATTACATACACACAGGGGTAAACAATCCCAACAAATAACATAGTAAAAGCAAAAACATTTTATATTTTTTAAATTATTATGAAACCTGCAAAACAGATACAATGTCTCATTTAATTCAACCAAGGCTCCTCTAATGTGACCTAAAAATCTCTCTAACACAAATCTTCAAGTATGGACATAACTCACATCTGGATCAAAAATCCAACCAGAAAGATCAGGATCAGCTGTAATCCAGGTAAAAATAAATTTTCATCAGCAGTGATCRGTGTCACAATGTCACATAGGAAAACCTCAGTGTTGTGCTTTTCTGTATGAAATTCTACYAAACGTAAGCGGGCAGGCATCTATGCTATGTAATAAAAACATGCTACAAATAAGCATTTAAACTTTGACAAATTCTTGCRATTCCTTTGGGGTTTTTTGTCTTTTAGGCACAGAAGGGATGGTGTTTCCAAATAAAATGGTGACCCAGCGGACAATGCAGAAACTGCAATTGTTTTTGGCAGGGTTCCCACCTCAGACTAAATCTACAGTCATGTTGCTATTGCTGGAAGACATTAGTTTTATAATGGTGAATCACAAGCTGTCCACAATTATTAGAGTAAAAAAAAAGTCATGATGATTAGGACTCATAAGCCATTGAAATGTGAAAGATCTGTTTCATTAATGACATTATAASCAATAGCCAGGATTCATTTCTTTCAAGCTCTCCTATATGAATTGGGTATTTTGGGTTTATRGGGTCCTTTTCAGAAATAGTCTATGGCTTACTGAGCAACAAGAGGGGAAGAATACAGCAACCTCACTCTGGATCACTTTTCTAAAGAGATTCTCCTAGAATGGCAAATAACTGTGAATTCCAAGAAACAGGGTAAATAAAGATTCTTGAGAAGGAACAGTTACCAGAAGGTTTTCTTATGGTTAAGKTTTAAGTATTTTATATTTGAATTCTTGTTCTACAAACATAGCCAGGCACAAACCTAGCTTGCCTTTTTTTTTTCCAGAGCACTAAAAAAGTGCCCTAGACTTTTATTCCAAAAGCTAGGGGCCAGATTTGCTCAATAACAAAATCAAGCTCAAGCCTGCAATGAGAAATCGGTGCCCTGTCAGAGGGTGGCCAAAACTGCTTGCTCCATTATTAAACTCTTCCATTGTTATCTACATCTGCTGCTTCTTACAACTCCTTGTTGCCACTCATAACTTTTTCTCAATTTCTCCATTTCATATTCTGTTTTGCCAATGAACTCTATGAGCAGGATAACCTGACATTCACCACTGTGGTAATACCTGGTTCTTCAGAAACAAAGAAATCCAGCACTTTACACTCYTTGCCTCTCATCATATAGAACATATTTCTGTGATGCATATCATCTTAAACCCAAGGCTCAGGAAGTGCCAACTGAAGAGTACACTTGCAAATTACAAATACAAACATATTACAAATGTGCTAAGCTTTACATAGTGAAATGACTCCAGTGAAGGAATGACAGTTTGTTTGTCTTCAGTTGAAGAACTGAATCATTAAATCACATAGAAACAGTTGGATTTGAATACATATGCTTAGAAACTCTTTCTGATTAAATTCTCCTAAGCCAAGATTTTCTTCCTTCAGTACTCTCCAAAGGGAAAGTAATGAACCTAATAATTGTTTACATTCAAATTGGAAAAAGGAAACTAGCAAAGTGCTAATTACTTACTGAAACAAATCTCTAATACTACCTGCTTCCAGGTAAATTTCCAAACACAGGTATCATTACTCTTGACATATTTCTGAATTTTTATTTATAAGAATTTTGACACTTGATTTCTGTCCAAAGATGAAAATTCAAAATGATATAGTATTTGCCATTTGGTGCTTAGATTTTAAATGCTGTCCAGTATTGATGTGGCTTTATATATTATTTTATTGTAATCCCTTGGTTTATTATTAGTGTTAGCAAAACTGTTTTAATATTAGCATAGGGAAATAAGTATTGGGTGCAATAATTTAATCACACAATGGAATCATCATTCTCTTACTTCTATGAGAAAGAAACCATAGCATAAGCATAAAGAAAGAGTCAAGCATTGCCTCTCCAAAAGAGACCAAAACACAAAGGCAACACTCATTGGTTTGAAAAGTTGATAGATGAGTCAGAAGTAGCCAGGAACAAGATGTAGAAACTGAATGCCCAGTTTACGCAATCGTTTCAGCTTTGAAAGACCACGTTTTGAATAAGCAGACAGTGAAAAGGAACAATAGATGGAACAAAAAATAAGCAGGAACCACAGAGAAAAGAAAGAATTCACATATGGTTGAAACCGTATCAGAAAATCATTGTGAAAATAAAAACCAGTATGGATTGCTTCCAAAGCTATTACAAAAACTGCAGCACAGCAGACAGCATATTGCACACACTTTCCTAGACTAAATAATTTTTTTTCAGCTAATATTGTAGATATAGTCTGCATGGTCGATTTTACCCATTCAGATTCTATGATTACCTCCTAGACATAAGCTTCCCCTCAGGAAGATTGAATAAGGCATAAGGAATCATCCAAGTCCATCCAGAGGGATATTTAGAACCATGAAAAAGTATGCTTTAAGCAGCACAACCTGAGATAGAAAGTCTTTTTTCTAAAGGCCATGGTAGGCTAACTGAAATTGGGAAGAAAACAGTTCCCAAAGGCTCAAAGAAGAGCATAATATCTGAAAGACAACAGGAGCTGCATGGTASCATTCAATAAAACATAGGGCACAGAACCCAAATAAAGGCTGGCAATTTAAAATTCCAAGATACCCTTTACCAAAGCTGAGAGGCAATCAATGCCAATTAAAAAAATCAATGGCAATCAGAACTAAAATGTGCTATACTTCTGGATAACAAAACACTGAATCACACTGAAAATACCTTCCCTTTTATCTCTGCAAATTTTAATTCCAGCTCTGATAAACGTGGAGTTTTATCTTATTTTAAGCATTTAAGAAAAGCTGCCCAAAATCATAGCYATTCAATACTGACCTAAAGCATGCATTTTCCTTTTTGCAGATTGTTCACATACATATCTTATGGCTAAGAAAACCCCAAAACAAACCAGACCTCATTGGGAAAGGTGATCATTGAGCTCACACACAAAGAACAATGTGAAGATCATTGTTGAAGTAAATTATTTCATTGAAGTAAATACTTCAGCAATGATCCTCCTCACCTGTACACTCAGCATTAASGCAGAAAACATGACTTACAGCAACAGACAGTGAGTTCACAAGCCATCAGTCTGTATCAGAACAGGGGGACTCAATTTTACACAGAGCTCACCAGGGAAATTCTCACAGCCCCAGAGACTGAAAAGGATGAATTTAAATCCCAAGGCTGGAATGTCTGTAGAGGACAATTCTGGCGGAGCAGATACAAAGAAATTTTTTTGCACCTTTCCTGGCAGAAATGCCATCTTCAGTTATTGCTACAACCTGAACTGTTTGCTCAGAGATTATGCAACCGAATGGAACTTTCCACACTTTGTTATTAGCAAAAGCAGCTTTGATCATTTTGTAAAATTAGACTCAAAACCTGGTTTGCTGCAGTAGAAAACAAGCTCAAAAGCCAGAGAGGACGATTAATCTATTTCAACCGGCCAATCACACTTCACATTGAAAAAGAAACTTTGTGCCAATATGGGATATTTTAAGCTAGCACAAAAAAGCCTTCAAGAAGTTAGTTGCCATCTGTTAGGAAAGTACATGATGATAGGCACAGCTTTTCTATATGCTAATGCTGCAATAATGAAGGTGGTAAATAAACATCATGTTCACAATGAAACAACAGGTCAGAAAAACAGTCTGTTTCAATGACAGTTGCATTCAATTACATAGTGTTTGGCTGTGCCCTGCAAAGCATTTGAAAATCTTTTTCATTGCTAGGACAATTACCATGATGCAAAGGAAATCATTACAAACTCCATCGGAAAGAAGCATGTTAAAACTATTATGTTTTTACAAATCAAATAAAATTCTTGGAATAAAATTAAAATGCAAGTCTCCTCATGAAAGAAAAAAAAATTTCACACTCCACAAAATTATTACACAATTCTTTACTGTTATGAACGTAGTGTATTTGTCCAAATCTCCATTTTCTCCAGCTGAAGGAGATATAATGTTTCCTGAACCCCAAATATAGCAACCTGAGAACATTATTAAATAGCATAAATATAACTTCATCTTGTCTGCAAAAGTTTCTCTCCCCTGCTTCCCTTTTTTCTCTCCTCCTACCGCCCAAATAAAAACCATTCTGTTTCCATTTGATGACACAAACTTTAGGTCAATCACTTTCCTTCAAATCTAAGAACTCACTTTGCAAATATGCCTGGCTGGTTTTCTGACTGTTTCTACCTTTCCCAACAATTACAACCTTACAGTAACAGAGAATTTAGAGTTTCCAACAAAGTATTACCTCCTAGATGTAGAAGCAGATAATCAAACCTAAGAAAAGGCTACTGGCATTTTGGAGCCACAGTGCAAGTCATGGAGAAGTCATCTATTTCAGGCTTGCTTTGTTCAATCAGCATAACTCTACTGAATTTAACAGAGCCAATATAATTTATCCCAACTAAAAATGTAATTCTCCATTTTTAGCACAACCATTTTCACACATATTTTCAAACCAGAAATATTATATACAACAGAATACTCATCATCTCCTCTTCCCCTTAATCAGAATTGCTGGAAGCATCCCATTTCTACATTTCATTAAACTAATCATATTCCAGTTCCCAAGAATATGTCATTGTGTAAAACTGTCTTTGAAATATTGTAAAAGGATTTGGAAAGAGATAAAATTAACTTGGTAGGCAAAAGTACATCTTGTTAAAATGTTGACAGATTGGGATTCAATTTATCAACTTGTTTTTCTTTAATTGAGCTAGAAGKTCCAACTATCACTCCCGAACAGATTGTCTAACACCATCTAAAAGGAAGCATGGTTTTAGCACAGAGTTCCTCTGTTAGAAGGATGGGAATAGCTATGAGAAAAGACTCTGAGATTACCTCATAAGGATAAAAAAAATCTGTAACAAATCTTAAGAAAACTGCTGTAGGGAATAAAGAGGATTTCATGAGGCAGAGAAAGTACAGCAGAAGATATGAAAGTGATCTATTACTTCTGAAGAAAGCTCCATATTACATTTTTAAAGGAATAAAATGTGATTTTCCAACTGGCCACTACTGACCTGCCACACATCTTATTCTGAGAAAGTCAGTTTAGTCCTGTTTATTGCTTACATATCTCTGTCTGAAATGATGCAGCTGGGAGCACATTTCCTTCACCCTGCCATGCCAGCCTATGCCTTGTCACTCCAGCATGGCCAGCACTGCAGCACACAGCTAGCTGTACTACAGCCTGTCACACCCAGCCCAAGCCCCAATCCCTCCAGACAGCTGAACCTGATTTGCAAGTAAATTATCTAACTAAAAATTTTGGCATAACTCTGCTGAGAGGAATATCTCACATAAACTCATGACTGAAAGTAACAGTAATAAAGACGACTTCCTACGCTGTCACAGGTCTAACAGCTTCTACTCCTCATAGGAATAATGATGGATTTCTGCCACCTGTAACAGCTTCCACCCAGCATTATTCCAGCCTAAACCACTGACCTACAGCATGTGGTTCTTTTGGGGACATTTTAGCAGTACTTCCAGCCATAGTCTAACTTCCTGCAACATCTTGTGGATTTATGACACTCATTGGGATAATCAGCTGTAACCTAATTTGTCAGGCTTTATTTGTATTTAGAAATGGTCCAGTAGTCACATCACACACCTTCCTATCTGCATGCCCTATTTTTCAATGACTGTAGAAGTAAGAGAAACATCATTTATTTGGGGAGTATTCAAAGAGCATTTAATAAACATTATTAGTAATACAAATCAGAAAAGCAGGAAGATCCTCTTAATTAGGTCACTCTAGTGAACAGCTGTTTGTCCTGATTATATGACTTATTTAATTAAGCTAAGAACTTATTGAATAATAAAGCAGCAAGGAGAGCTTTAAAATGATAAAGTAAAATGAGCATGCATTGCAAACATAGTATGAACATTCTTTGCCTCTCCTTTGTCAATTGCTTTAATCTTCAATAACTTGATGCACTTCAAAATGCATTAAAAGTTTCAAATTTTTTTTTTTATTCAGGGTTGGCTGATTAACTCCTTAATGAAACTTGCAAATATGTGATACAGCACATCATTACCAGYTACTTTAACAAAGAAATGATCCATCCTTATGCTTCATTGTGACTGAGATTACACTCCCAGATTTTTTCTGACTGTGTTCCAATCTCACAGAAGTGGGGCCAATTAGTTTAACGACATTTTACACTGTTTATCCTCTATGTTTTGCCTATATTACCTGAGCTAATCTGAGCACCTACATTGTACTGCATGCTATGTATAGACATGTATATACACTACATCAGACTAAAAATAAATTCATTTCTAGAGGAAACTTGTGCAACAYCTAAATCAGCATGAAAAAACATTCCCACTCAGCACTGAAATAGTGTCAGAGAGTTACATTATCTAGGCCTTTAAGTCTCTATTGCAAACCTCCTGCTATATTATGTATGTTCTCTCTATCTTTACATATGAATTATGTATGTTCTAAATATATGCTTTGCAGAGGCTTACAGGAATACTAGATTTGGCTTTATAAAAATATCCCATTCATCCACCCTTAGTGCCATTTCCGTGGTGAGCCCAAGTCACCACAATAAAAAAATCCCAAAACAACAACAAAACCCTCCCAAAAATCATACAAACAAACAAACTCCCCCATAAAGCAAAAGAAATTTTATGGCCTTACAGTTACAAACCACACTTCTTCCTTTAGCTGAGCAAAGCCTTAGTATCAGGGAACTGTAGGATGTGCACATAAGATCAGTAACTCGTTTTTCTGAAAATGAGGTTTTCACCACGTGTTCTTATGTTTTAAAACTTTACTACAATTTACCTGAGACAAATAATCATTAAAATCTTTACYACGCTATTTGGTACATCTCATTTAGTAAAGCAAATAAACTTTTCAACTTCCCCTGCAAATAGTTACTTTAAATTTACCTTGTTTATTAAGAGCTCCTAAGCACATATTAAGTAAAAAAATTGTCTTTTTCCAGGCACATTGACATCACAGAAATGAAAATCCACTTCTCCTTTGTATCAAATATGAGAAAGAAATATTTAATACAGAGTCCTTCAAGAAAATGTTGGTTCAAGGAGACACACCAACTTCAAGAAGCTGGTGATAAACCCTCCAGAAAAAATTACTGGCACTAGAAAGCATTACTACCTGAACTGCACATCAGAAGACCACATTAAGGACCTGGTTTGAATGCTCCAGCCACCTGGAGACCTACTCACAGCACATACTGCACTCTGTTCCTTCATACTGGGCCTTTAACCATGAGTTTGGTTATAGGCACTGCCCTCAGAGCACATGTGCAGAATGGAGAATTGCTATCGAAAATTGAATATATTGGTTTCAGGGGTTTTACCTTGGGCTGACTTTAGGTTATCCCTGTGGACTAAATACCCACTAGCAGTTTGATTGCATTAGTGGAATTCCAGAAACACATCCTCCAGTTCAGTTAATTTAAAAAGAACGTGTTCCTTGGGCTCCTAAACCACTCCAGAATAAGAAACAAGCAGCAGAACCAGGGCTGGTTAGGAAACTTCCTTGAAATAGTCTACTCTTAATCCAAATTTAATTATTCAGGTGGAGACACCCATGTATTTCCATGGTATGAAAAACATATTTCCATTTGAACCTAAGTAAAATTTGATAGGACAGCACTAGAACTGGTTACAGTAGGCTGCATAAATTTAGTGCCCCTTGAGTATTTCAGGTTGTCACTGACAATTTGCTAAAGAGGAGTTTACACCAAGAATAGAAGTATTAACTTTCAAGTCTTCTTTAACTTGTTGTTCTTAAGAGCTACTTGATTTTTCACAGTCACATATGTTCAGGTGGCACCAGCTTCCACAAATAAAAAAATTAAAAACTCTAGCCATATTGACATCTTGCATAGCCCTGTCATTAGCATCTGGCTCAGTGATCTGTTTTATATTCTAATTCATTGAAAAAAAAGCCAAATGTGTCATTTCCCAAAGAAATATTACCTCCCTTCTCTCCTGTTATTTTTAAAACTCATGGCTTTCAAACTAGTCTCATGATTTGGGTGTCTGTTTCATGAAGTAAACACCAGGCACTGGCAAAATACAGAAATCATGCTGGAGGTCTTGTAGACCAATTTGCTATACTTACAAGTGGCTGCTTAAAATTTCTAGCACTAGCCAGCTGGAGTGGTTGCTGTGCACTGCAGGGAGAGTAGTCCAGTTTTGAATAATTAGACTTCAGAGTTATAAAACACAATTAAGCTCCTACAGTTAAAAAAATTTCTGTGACAGCTCTAACACTCTCCATTACTTTTGGAAAATCAGACCACAATTTTCATAGCTAAGAAACAAGAGCTTGATCAACTGCTGAAGTTCAAGTGAAACAGCTAMGACTTTTTGATCTATCTTAATAATGAAGCAAAGAATATGCTTTTTAGTGTTTCCCCTACTTGACAGTCAGTAGCTGTTTCATATTTTGGGTGATATGGTTAGGGGAGTGCTGTATGCTTGTTGGTTTAGCATTTTTTCCATAGTTTGACCAAGAAACAACACTTAGATTACTCTAAATGATGATTACTGAAAATGTTATTTATCTTTCTAAGTCACACTTCCTGCATTTAACTGAAATGTAACCTCCATTATGGTAACTTTGTTCAGGGTAATCTAGTACCTCACACTGTTTGCCTGGAATAATTAGTTTTTGCTCATACAGCATTCTAATGCTTCAGGCTTTTAAAATAGCTTCTATAAATACACCTGATCAGCATTGTAATGCAACAAAATACAGCATTTTGTAGCATATGGCACACAAAGCAGTGAAGTGAAGGGCAAGCCTAGCTCTCAGCTGAGGCATGCCACCCAGTTTGTGCCATAGCACTTATTGAACCATATGGCTCGTCCTAGGTGGCAGGGCACCTCTAAAACACAGGTGTGTATTCTTTCACCTGAATTCATGACCCCTGAGACAAAGCTGAACTCAGCTCTCCTCACCCCATATTCAGTGTCACTTCTGTTGTAAAAATTTACATAGGGTTTACCACAATAAACAAACAGAAATTGTGCATAAAACCTGCAAAATTCTTTACTACATCGACTACTGTTTAAAAACATTTCCCTCTGGACAACAAAGCCTAATCTAAAGCTCACTGATAGTTATATAAACCACAGAACAAGGATACATTTAAAAGAAAAATGTCTAGTGTCTGACCAACAGCAAATGGGCTCCCTGACTTCCTCTGAAACAAAGGCATCAGCATGGAATCAAAATCTCATTTATTCTGGCCCAACTGTCAGTGAGGCAAACCTGAAAATTTTAGCATGCTGGCTCTCTCCAATCCAAGGTTCTTATTTCAGAACTGCTCTGCCTCTGATCCTCACCATTAATGCAGTCTTTCTCCCTTGCTTTCCACCTGACTATAAGAAATCTGTTTCAAGAAGTCCTCTGCGCTTATTATTAGGCTTCATCCCTAAAGGATCACAAACAGACAGGAAGGCTTCTGCATTCAAACACTGCCAGTCTGGCATCCTTTAATACTACAGAAATCAGAAAAGGCTGAAACCTATAAAGACTTTTTTGCTGCTCTCTATATAAAGTCACACTAAAATCATTGTTGATCACCTGGCTGAATTTATTACATAAAACCGTGCTGGAATTTTCACCCATTCCCCCCAGTTTTTTTTTTTTACTTTTCATAGAGTATACTTTTTTGAGGATACTGTGAAATGCCTCACCTTGAAAGCTACAAGAGCCTCAGTTCACCCTCTAAGAAACATGATAAACAGCTCAAGTCAATTTCAGAATTGCCCTGAGCAGAGCTGATGTTTCAGTACCTGAAATTGCCATTGAAAATATTTGCAAGAATCACCATTTTATTATGCAAACATGTGAAATACAGTAGCAGCTTAATCTTATTCTCATTGGAGTCATTGGAAGTTTTGCTATTTACTGAAAAAGGAAACAGATCAAACACAAGAAGCTTAATAATCCAAGCTCACTCACCATTGTGCAAACAGCACTTGATTAATTCAAGGTACCATTGTAACATACAGAAAGGCTCTGTGCAGGAAAAAGTGAAGTCTCACTCTTCACAGGGGGACAAAAGCTTTCTGCCACAGAAACTCTGGGAATAACCCATCCTGCCCCAATGTGCCACTGCTGGGCAAAGAGCTGCATGAGGGGTCTCTGTGCCCATGGCACTCTCAGGCTCAAAGCTCCCCACAAGTCGCCCCCTTACAAATCCCTTACCTTTWCACAGGTAAATCCCACTGAGGATGCAGCTCTCCAGCCAGCTCACTGGAACAGTGACTGCATGCACCACCACGGCAGGGCAGCTCTGTCCACAGCTAGCTTTGGTTTTAATGAATCCAGAACAAAGCTGCACTTTATAGTCTTTGCCTCTACTAAGGTATTTTAAGTAACAGCGAGAATAAATTTGTTTCGACAATGATAAATAATAGAGGGGAATAATGAACATTTTGCTGCTATCTTCTGTCAAATAAATGCTAGTCAAATGCTTCATCAACTCTTACTGCCAGAATGGTGGAGAAATTCTGAACCTTTAGAAGACACCTTAACCATGTGTCTTAACTCATTTATATGCAGACCCTTTCTTTCAGCAGAACTTTTTTGTACTGTTAGCCCATGTTGCTGAACTGAATCCAGAACAAAAGGAGTGATATAGGAACTGTTTGCTTTTAATTTGAACGGTAATAMAAATGCAAATTAAATAAAAAACATTTTATAGCAGCATGAAGATTTTATATGCAGCTAGCAAATCATAAAAAGATGATGCATATTTACAGGGTTTAAAAAAAATGCAAGAATTGTAAACAAAACATATAGTTTAGTAACTGCAAATGTAAATCACACAGTATCTTGAAAGGTGACACTAAAAAGATCAAAAGGAAGTTAAAAAAACACAGAAAACCAAAGGAAATCAGAAGTAAGGCACAATCTCTCCTCCTTTTCTCCTTAATAAAGTATCTTAAAGTATCTTACAGTGTTTTAAAAGTCATGTAAGTAGAAAACTGTGCAAGAGCAATTGTGGAAAAATGTGCTATCTGATCATAAAAATCAAGTCATACAGTTTCATGAATATGAAACAGTTTGTTTTCATGACTTTAAAATCTGTATTCAATGTGTAAGATAAATGTATGTTCTGTATATTCAAAAAGAGATTACTTTTTATTTGTTCGCAATTACTTGGCTAAATATGTATATTAAAATACTGCAGACATATCATCCATTATATAGTTGCCAATTGCAAAGGACACAAGTATTTTGTATGCTTAAAAATGTAAAATATTTTTGCGCGCTTTTGTTACTAGTTTAAAAGGTTAGAATATGCATAAAATATGCTAGCTAGGCACTTAAAATTAATGAATTATTTGTTGTAAGTAGATCAAATTACATGAACTTTCAAAAAGAAAAAGCATTTCATTCCACATGACAATTCTGAAGTAGATTAAAACCACTTAAGCACAGTATTGAACAGGGATACCACACAAGAAGTTAAGCAACACTGTTGATAGCAAAAGGCTTAATCTGCTTCACACAAATATGGGAGATAAATTACTATAAATATAATTATATAAACATAGCTATTCAGAGCTTTCCTTGAAAAATTCAAATGACAATCATGAAAGTAAAATTTGGAGCAAACATGAGCAAAGTATCTTAAGCAAAGGGTATCTCAAGCATTAATTATATTTTTGGTAAAAAATGCGACTTGAAGTGTGTTTAYCACACATACTCAATTAAAAAACTTACTCTGTCTCAGATTCCTTTTCAGGGATACCAACTCAGACTGTGAAACTCCATAAAAATGATGACTTAAAGAATGATATATCTGAAAAATTGAATAATGGTTAATTTTCTTTTACTTTCAAGTTCTTTGTTTGCTCTTTTTAATTTTTTAAGTCCTTGTTATGGTGGCACTGCAGCAAGTGTTGAGTTGTAAGCTGTGCACATTGCCAACTTCTTGACTACATTCAGAAAACTTCCCAATAGTTTCATACAAATCACAAGCAGTAGAGATGTCTAAGACAACAAAAATCTTCTCATCTTTGACCCACTCCTAACTAGACAACTCTCACCAGTCATGAGTGAGTCTCATGTTCAGGAGCTAAGCCATGACAGCTCTAAACAACCAAAGCACACTGAAATTCTCTTTGGACCCTAACATACAGGAATGAAGGAGGTTTAACTCACCTTCTTGGGAGGTTTTAAAATACACATTAACTTTATGACTTCAGCTAGGTCACCCTAACCTTTGTTGAGTATTTCTGTGCAGACAGTCTCAGAGTTTCCATCACTGCAGAAGGAATGTTATTTAACACATTTTATCATCACTAGCTGCTAAGCTGCAGCTGCTGCACAGTAACAGCAGCGCATCTTATAGAGTGGGCTGTTATGTTGAAACCCTCAGTAACATTTCAGAGAGGTATTTTGTGGGAGAAAAAACCCAACTGTTAAACATTTCAAACAATGGTTACAGTTAAATATAAAAGTTTTTAGATTTTTTTTTTTTCTAGACATAGTACCAGCACAAACTGTACCAGATTTAATGACACTTGATTATGACAGTATAACTCTACTGTGGATGCTCTTGCACTGCAATATTCCTTAAGAAACAAAGCCTTTGCTATAAAAAAAAAAAAAATTGATTAAATAGTAGGCTTGATTTCAAAGACCATGTACTAAAGGCCAAACAGATATGATATTCATTAGTGGACTAAAAGTTAAATCAATACAGCACAACATAGATCAAAAATAACTTGTGCCCTAATGTTCTCACAGCAGACTGCATAAACCTCTGGTTTYGTGGGTTTCCTCTAGACCTTCAGATGTACCTTATACTTCTCCCCACAGAACGAGAATTTATATGAAGATTGAATGATCTCATACAASTTTCTATAAGTAACAAAGGAGAAGCCAGAAAAGGCAAAATTGTTAGCTGTAGATGGAAAGAGGGAGACAGATGAAACAATTATTATTTAAAAAATTATTTTCCATGAAAAGTAAAGGCAAAGATGAGAAAGTAAAGGCAAAGATGAGAAAGAACACTGCAAAATCATCACTGGAAAAGTGCAATTTATCCAGCTAAAGTATTTTGTTGTACATTCCTTGCTGTTTTCCCTTGCCAAAGAGCTTAACCATTGAAGGTGTCCCTTTTCTCTTTCTGTACTACAGCTAGAAAGAATGCTGTGTCATTGCTGACAAGCTGCTATTCTCAGAGGTGCCCAGCTGGCAGTCCTTTATAAACTGATTTTCTGCCTCAGTTTAACATGGCACAACCTCAGCCACTCTCCGTTTCAGCATGTGAAGTTGCCCAGCCCTACAGAATGGTGATGCTCCTTGGCAAATGGCATTTGGAAGTGCCTGAGGCTGTACCATCAGCTGATACCAAATGAGTCCCACTGGCAGATTCACTAGGGCCCCCAAAACCAGAGAGATGGCAATGAGAGCACAAAGAAGAGAGCACAACCTGCTTTTTCAGATTCTTAAGCAGCACTGAAACCAGCAACAGGGCTAATACCTAAGAAATCATTAAAATTAACAGAAGTCCTCATAGGGGYAATTTTGCAAAAGAAAAATACTTCCTTTTGTGTTCAAAGGCCTGGAATATTTATCTTCRGAAAATCAACTCATTTACAAATGTAACTGCAGTAGTGAGCCACAATWATTATAATTAACCATATAACCTTTAGTGGGGATCCCTCCTCATGATGCACATTTCAGCCTCAATTAATAAGAATGGAGGCACTGTTGAGTGGCTTCACTGAAAAAACATCCCAAATGTACCTGAACAGAATTAGGATCCAAAGGAGTAAGGCTTTCAGGAAGGCCTGACACACTGCCTGTGATGAGATCCCTTCTAACAGGTTCACTTAAGGTCCTGAATGCTCCATCCAAGTACTGGCAGATCAGTCAGAGGAGAAAAGCAATCTTTTTTTAATGGCCCTTTGGGAAGACAGGGCTTGCAGTGAATTTGGTACTTTCTGGTATATTGTCTACATTCCAAGAAAGAGCATTAAACACTGAAAGGAACTATGGAAGAGGAAGTCATTGTGAATTATAGTCCAGCGCATGGCAGCCTCAGAAAGGAACCCATCAAAGCCCTTTAAATCCCAGCACACAGGTTGGGAGCTGGCAGTGAATGCCAGTTTTTCCAAATCACAGCAAAATGCAGATCACAAAAAAAGAGGCCATTAGGTCAGACACAAGCAGTATGAAACAGGAAAGCAGCTGAGAGCATCAACCCTCTTAAGTGGTATAAGAAATGTCAGTGTTCTTATTTACATTAGAAGAAATTTGTAATGAGTCTATGAAAATTACAAACTAGTCAAAAGGAAAGGGAGAATGATGACTAGCCTGGAATAGTATTTTTCTATCAGGGATTTTCCAAATATAAAGACTGTATCATCCTTTAAATCAAAGTAAGGTATGAAAATGGCAGTAAGGAAACAGCATCAAATGCTAGAAGGACTTAGGGCAGCATACTTAYGGATAGGAATGCCACTGATACACTGAGAAAACTGACACCAGCGCAGCAACATTAGACTAAAACCCAGAAATATCCACAGCTTCACTGGCTGGCATTCTATTAATATGCACATAGCAGYTCTGCAACATTTCTACTGATCGCCTTCTTGGCAAACCACTAGTTTCTCCAGTGCCAAAATTTTAGGTAGATGATTTTACAGATACAAATATATGCCCTTAAAGTGAAATATATTCTGGAGAGAAATTTCTGTTGGAGATATTCAGTCATTCCATTTTGTAGACAGGCCAAATAAAAAGAATAGCCAGCTATAGAGAGGTGTACTTGCTATTACAAAATACCTGCTGGCATCTGAAAATAAACTAGYAGAAAATCAGGATAAATGAGACTTGAGGCAAACAACCCTTTGAAGAGAATAATGATGTGATAAATAAAAACAACACATTTCCAGGCTATTGAGGTACTTCAAACGTAAGAAAAGGATTGAGAACAGAGGCTGAACTAACGGGGAAAAATCAAATGAATCCCAAAAAAAAACATGACCAAATATTCTGTAAGATATGAGCAGCTGACCTGTTTAGACCTAGAGGAAATCAATGACTGGTGATTTAGATAGATTATTAAAGTGATTTACAGGTGCGCCTTCTGCTCCTTTTTCACATATCAACATCACAGGGTGAATTGTGACCATTTAGTCAAAATAATTTGGATTATATTTTTAGCTTTAGGAGAGAAGTACAGCAGCTGAAGTACCTATTAATGATGTGATAYCCAAGAACACAGACATGACACACTTCATTCAAGTTCAATTACAAATAGCAATACTAAGAGGATAGGACTGGTCTTCTTCATGTCACTCTCCTTGTTTTACAGACTGCTCTGATCCCTGTGAAACTTTTTCTTTTTCTGAAAAGGAGGAAGCAAAATTAAATTTCCCTAAGACAGAATTATTATTGGTGGAAGTTTAACATTTGTTTTTATGAGTCCAAAAATGCAACTTGAGCTAGCAGGAACTACTGTATTTTAAGTTTCTGGTCCTAACCAGACCATCTCAGTTTGACAAATGCCAACTTGCCATTGTCTAAAAAATATTCTGTTTCCCACAAGACCAGATGCACATAATTTAATCAAGCTTTCTGCAATAAACACCAGTTATACAAAATAGTAATAAATACTAGGAAGAATTATTTCAACATTTAGGGAACCAACCTTCTCCCCTTCTTTTGGGGTGAGCATAATCTGGTAGCTGAAATAACACATTTGAGAACATAAACCTCCTACTACTGACAAGTTGCTGACATAGGAACCAGCTAAGATCTGTGACTTTCTCCTTTACACTCATWAGTCAAGGTTAGTAGCATAAAATTTACTGGGTCAATCAAAGACTAATGCTACCTAGTCAGAGGTCTATGGAAGAAGATAATGAAAATTCCAAAAACAAACTGAGATCCTCTTAGATAATAGGAAATGGAACCAGAATCTTGTTACTTGTATCATATCCCTTAAACTTCTTCCCTTATGCTCTGTACAGCCAYGAGTACAACCAGGAAAACATGAAAGTTACTGATGTCAGCAAGGAAAGAACTATAAAGAACTATTCCCATTAATCATAAAATAAGTAGTAACTTTATCATTAAAATGTAAGCCCTTTTAGTATCATCACCTGGAAATTTAGTATTAAATGGCAACAATAAATCTACTTAAAATATGTATATGAATTTGTGCCTCCTTTAAAGCATATATGCCTGAAAAAAACCAGATTTTTCTACTTTTTGTGCATCTTAATAAGACTGTTCTCCAACACAGAGGACATACAGGAGTTAAATTTTCATTATGCACCTATGCACCTTCTGGAATATAAGGATTCTTGTCTGAAAGCAGTGTAATGCAGTAACAAACAGAACTGAGATGACCTAAGATTCTTGAATGGAGGTAGTCTATCTTTTTCTCATTTCCCTTTCCCTCTCATGCCAAAAAAAMMMCAAAAAATCACAAACTAAGTCCTGACATAGTATTCTGGATCATAAGTATAAAGAAAAGACAAGTGTTCTCTAATTGGAACTTACTTAAAACAATACATTGGTTCAAGGACCTAAATCATGCCAAGGAAAAATGACTTTGTTTTTTTCCCCTTTCATAAAAATGCTCTGACATGCTTCTCTCTCTTTTTCCTGCCTATTTCATCTTATTATGTTTCTCTCAATCTTCAACTTTGTCTTTTTTCCTTACCCATAAGAAATTTCTGATTGATTGTTTTCCCCCACTCATTACAAAGGAAACTAATGTCAAAACAATTATTTTTTCTGTCAAACAGCATTCTTCTTTCTCACCAGCCCTTAGGAAATCTAGACTCATTTCCAGCTCTGCTGTACACAACATTGTGACCTTGAGTAAATAATTTAATCTCCCTCCAACCCTCTTTTGCACTGCATGTGAAAAGAGCAAGAAAGTTCTTCAATCTCCCTCAAATACTTCAGTTCTGGGCTTTTTGGGCCAAGAACTGGCACTTACTACAGAGCTGTGCAATGCCTAATACAATACCCCTGCAATACATTCAGGGACACCCAGACACAAAGTTAATGCAAGTAAATGCAGATGGTGCTCTGCAGTACAGGGTAGTTTTTAGTTAGCTGCTGAGGGGCTCCATCACAGCAGTTACCAAATGTACAGCCATTGCTTTCAGTACCTTCTCACAGGATTTTGGACCACTAAACAAAATCATTTCAGATTAGCAATCTCATATTATAGCATCAGATGCAAAAAAAAAAAAATTATAAAAAGACTATGGAGTTCAAATCCCCAAAACTACTGACAGATAAGACATCAGGTTAAATGCAATATTACAAGAACTGTTAATCTCTATCACCATCTTCAACACTCCCTTTGGCATGAGAGTATGATGCTCTTGAGGAAAATTAAATAATCTGAAATGAATAGCAGGGCTTGAGAAAAAGCAGTGATTCACAATCAGATTGCAAGTCTTCTGTACACTGACTTACAATGGCATGGGTTGCAGTGGTGGGATTTATAGGAGATGACCATGCACAACTTACATACTGATAGCAGCTCGCATTCAAAGTCAAGATCTTCACCTTTGTAACTGACTGCTTCATGCTATGCTGCAAATTGAGTGGCAGAGGCATTTCCCTTTCCATTGTCTTCCCTAAGGATTAATATTTAAACCATTTATTCCAGAGCATATATATTCTGTTCAACTTGAGCATAATGTGAAGTAAATATTTCGGAAAATAATTTAAAAGGAACAATTTAATTAAAAAAAAAATCCCAAAAAATGTAAACAGAAAATAAAACCACAAAACAATCCCTCAAGAATCACTGAAGCTTGAAGGCAAGTCCATTTCAAAAATCAGTTCATTTTTAAAGCCTAGCGGAACCTTGAAAAAAGGGTCAGTCTTCAAAGCATTGCAAGGCCTTTTGAAACCTACCAAACACTATTGTAAATGAAGGACTGATACAAGAAAGCCCTCAAACTGTAGCTTGGTAGCAAAAAGCCACTCTTCAGTTCAATTTATGTTCCTTCTTGAGGGGAAATATCAAATCCCCAACTAGAATTACACACCACTGGGACAGTTAAAACAGAACTCCAGAATAATGCAAACACTACTGTTCACATTCAGGGCTAAACTAGACCCAATAAAATAATCAATTTCTTATATCAAACATTACACTTCTGTTAATGCTTCAYGAAGTGAAAAACACAGCAAAGCAAACAGCACAAGAGTGCTCTTAAAATAGCCATGTATTTTTCTCCTAGAAAAACYATCATGTCTACATCTTACACATGGATTGAACTTGGCAGCATGAGCATCTGAAACAGGCTCTGGGGTTTGTAATGCCACTCTAATGCACTGCTAGAAGTTAATATTAATAAGAATTCCAGAAAAGCATAGGAAAAACTGCACCCACTTTCCCTGAAGGATACACCACAGTACATTCAGAATATTTTGTCAGAAAAGTGCTTGGAATTTTCTTGATAGCCCAACAACTGCATTTTATTTCTTTGTCATCTTAGTCAATTTTTTTAGAAACTAGCAAACTTGAGAATTAATGCAACATGAAACCACAGACCATCGCAACCAGAGTAAAAGATTTTAGCATACTACTAGGAAAGCAATGTTTCACCTTTCTCTGGAGATTTCCTTCTATTAAGCTAAATGTAAAGCAAGTCATTAACATTTGCTTTGTGTTTTGTATATTCTTTTGCACAAAAGAAGTCACCTTTTGCAGTACCAAAACCATGCATGTAGGAGCATATTGGTTCTTATTATCAAATATTCCAGAGCAAAGGCTAAGTCATACAAGGAGAATGGTAAAAAAGACACTTCTGACAGCTCTCTGTAGTCATAATTCCTAGACTGGAAGGCAGGAAATCTGGAACACTGGTGTGAACTCAAGCCTGTCCTTAATTCTGTCACGCTGACAAGGCTTTCTCCTCTGATTCTCCTATGCAAAGAAGAATTTCAAACTGAGGCACTCCTAACACATGCCCCATTCACTCCAGCCTGTGCTGGACTGCTGACAGATCATCTGCTCTTCTGGGGGGATCTGCAGAATCACAGGAGTGGGACATAAAGCAGATTGAAAGTCACCTACAATATGCCAGGCAAGTCCCTGATGTCCCAAACTAGTGAATACAAGAGTGACCCAGCAAACAAGATGAGCCCCTATGCATTCCCCATTCCCACTGCCTCTGGCTGGGATGGGAAACTTCCATTCAAACAGCCATTCACCCTTCCCTTAGAAACATGGTGGCCAAATSCAATTGCCTACTGCAAACAGCCCTGGACTCCACTTTTCCTAAACCACACCTGGGCATTGCCTGTGGCTAACTGGCATAAATCCAAAGCTGGASCGCTGGTACAGCTGGTAACTAAGGATATAAACCCAACAGATGACAGCAAGTTAGAGAGCATCACCAGGAGTCAGAGAAGACTTGCAAATTGGAAAATAAATACTCAGAAAGTTTATTTAATACTKAAATAACTCATGCTAAGAAGATAATCACCATTACATATTTCTTTGTAACAAATATTCTTTTATATACCATTGAAAAATGGCTTCACAAATTTTCAAGCTGATTTGTTTGTTTCTCCTTGCACTTTAAAAAAAAAMAACCTTCTATTTTGAAGGACTCCAAAAACACAACATCAAGAGTTACAATAAATCTCCTCAATCCCTTCACAATATACATCACATTTATAATTTTTTTTAAACTGATACATCTCCCTACTTTTAACGCAACTTTTGCTTGCAGCTTTTGTCTACAAGAAAGAAGTCTAGGGTCATGGTAGCAAGAAAAAAAMCTCTCTTCTCTCTCCTCTCTGTTACAATCACAAAATGACTACACGTTAAGCTTCTGTTAAATGACTAACTTCCCAAGTTTCAAAACATGAAATTAGAAATTAAAAAAAAACCAAACCACTACATTATGAGCTTCAATTGTCACTGAAAAAAATTCTTCTTGTGCACATTTTCTCGACCATGCAGAAAGGGTGAACAAAAAAGCCACTCTGGCTCTATGTGTTGATTGTATGTGTTGATTGAATCTTAAAATGTGGTAGATTATCATCATCCTAGGATGGTATACGCCCACATATTTCCTGGAGAGACACATTTTGGTTTGGTTTGTTTCACGTGGTGTTAAAAAGTTTGTGAAAATAATTTAAAAGCTTGAAAGAAATACCATCAAGGTGATATTTTAGATGAAAAGGTGGTATTTTAGAGGAGCACTACCTGCCATTTTATCAGAAAACTCAACCATAATGCTGATGATTTAATTGAAATTATTCCTTTTAAAAAATTTAATTACAGCTTACTATGAATTGGAGCTAGATGCTAGATGATTTAAATTAACCATTTCTCAAAAAAAGAAAAACTCCATGGCTTTCACTATGAGGGAAGATATATGGCTAAAGATTCAAAGATATTCCTCAGGAGGAATAATTTTAGGGACAGGGAGGGGTGCACATGCAGACCTTCACTCTAGACTGTTCTGCTCAACAACATTTCTCTTGCATCATGTTTTCAAATAATCTGCAGAAGAATATTTGCCTTGAAGAACAATCAATGATTCAACAGAATTTCCATCTGGAAAATAGTCAGAATTCCTATATTTTTTTACTATTCATAGTTTCTTAAGGCCAAGCAGTTGATATATTCCAAATTAACCATTCAGAGCTGCTAGTACTGCTACCTAAGCAAATGGTATGCTTTTAATAAGGACTGTGCATTCTATTCAATTTTGAGTACCTATGTTCAATGGACCCAGGAACCCTGGAGAGCACCTCTGGTCTGGGCACTGGCTGTCCCTTCAGAAACACCATTCTGTGTGGGAAGGAAATCCAGACACACAGAAGGCAAAATGGTTATGTGCACTGACAGCCAATTGAAATCCCCTCAGATTTAGAACTACAGCCTCTACCTGACATCAGCTGTAGTAATTTAGTCATAGAAAACTCACTGTTTAATTCAGCTCTGTGTGAACTTTGTATAATGATTATTCTTAATTCAAAATGCCAAATATTTTCTACGTATTTTGTTTTTCATACTTACCTGGATGAGCAACAAAGGGGATGAACCACAGTCAGATGCAGGGGAAGGCTAGCAGAAGCCCTGTGAATCACAGATAACCACTGCTGTCATGCTCAGGTACACTGGACCTCTCAGGATTCAGCCCCATAGTAGCTGTCAGAGCAAGTTACATCATTTGAATAGAGATTTTGAAGAAAAATCTAGTAAACCTATTCCTGAGGGCTGCATAATATTTTGTGATCCTTGTTATTTCATTGCCTGTAAAAAGGTATTGCCACACCAGAACAAGGCTATTCTGTTCATTTATCTTTTGATACCCTAGTTTGCTATTTAACAGCATAGCACTACAGTTATTCATGCTCTTATTCACACTTGCAGGTTTAAATTGCTCACTTTTCATCCTATGTATGAATAATTCAGACCTTGACAAGACTGTTTGGTTTGTAAGCACGTTTTTCCTTGAAATGTTCCTTCCTGTTTTTACAGGAAATGAAAAAGAGGCATARTATACAACACATCTTATGTGCCTCTAAAAGGCAATAGGAATATATTTTTCTTATAAACTTTACCCTAAATTGAACTTCCATTCTTTGTGCTTGGTAATCCAGAAAAGGGGAGGACAAAAAATGCGAGTACTTTACTGCTATTTCCTACTTCCTCTTTCAGAGAAATGAACTATGATATGGATTAATGATTTCCCTCATGAACATTATTTAGGAAAAAGCAAGGTAATCTTATTTTACCTGATGTCCAAAAGGAAAATAAAATTTAAAAAAATAATTCATTTTCTCATTTTCTGACAAGTTCCTTCAGCAAATTCTTTGGTTAAAACAGACTGTCTGACACATCATGGAAAGCATATTGAAAGTTCAGCATCCATCACAGAAAACATCCTGTCAACAGGTTTCTAATCTTTAAATCTAGTGCCTGTTATCTTAAGTGTCCATAAATGTAGCTGTCCTGATAGCTAAACAAGAAGAAACCTTTACTCACACAGCCAGAAGTAAACATATGCAGACCTCTAGAGATTCAACTCCCTGCCTTAAATGTAATCTAGAAACAAGTGACTAGACCCATGGGAATAGCAAGTACCGTGTTGAACATAGCCAGTGAAACTTAAAAAACAAACAGCCTTAACAGCTACCTAAAATATCCAGCAGATCTTACCAACTGTACCTCCAGCATAGTACAGAACTAATTAAAAAAAAACTACATTGCAATTCCTCCTAAGGGAGGCAACAACCCATATTTTCTGCTACAATATCAGGTTCAAAACTACAGGTCTACTAGGGCAAAGTCAGATGAAGCACTTCAATCTAATGAGAAACTCTAGGGCTGGTACATTCAAGGGAAAAGAAGACCTGACTGTATAACTGCTTGTCTTTTCACATATTTAAAAATGCCCTCCTAACCCTGGCTCAAACTTRTTCCAAAGGTAAGGCAAAAAGTCAGCTCCTCTTCTCTACCACCTTCTGAGCTCCCAGACTCTACCACTTGTTTTTCCACCCTTGGACTGCTCCAACTTAAAGGCATCAGATCAGCACAGCACCCAAAGCACCATTACAACCAGAGGGCTTCAACCCACTAGAGCTCAGGAAGCAGCTTCTGCTCAGTTATCTCACCTCCTTTGCCTCAGAGCCGCAGTTGGTCATCACAGAGAGAGGAGCAGACTCAACTTTGACCCTTTCAATTGGAAGCTTCTAAACAGGAGCTTCTTGTCACTCAGGCTGACTCAATGTCTGTTCCATTAAGTGCTATTGCCAATTTCACTGAGAGGCAGCTGATTCTRGGTGACACCCCCGAGGCTGGGTGACACAGATGCTTCCATCTTTGAGCTATACCTGGACWGCTGAATGCCTCCCACTTTGACATGTGTAACCTGACAGTGTTACACCCCACAGTTTCCAAACCACTTGGGCAACTGGTCAGTCCTGGCATGTTGTATGGAAGAGAACTAGAGATTCACCACAGCTAGTAAGAACTCATCAAAAGTATATAAAATCTCCCTCCAAGGATTACAGAATGAGAAATTAACAGAAACCCCAGAAGCAACATAAATTGAAATGCACACATCTGCCCCATCTTAAAAGGATTTATAGGAAAAATCCAAACAGTATGAGATTATTTTGGTCAAAACTCTCCTCCAGCATACCAACTAGTGAGGCACACCTCTTCTTGGCCTGTTAAGTTACAGTCTCTCCTTTGGTCTCTCATACACAGCTAAAACAACTGCTTTGCAACAAGATGAGACATCTTGAGTTATAAAACTTCAAGCATTCAGAAAAACAAATAAAAATCCCACTTTACATCTACCACTCAATGGATCTGTATCCTAAGTAGAATCAGTCACTGAGCAAGGAGTTCTTAAAATCAAACCTCAAAATCAGAAGACAACCCTAATGAAACGGACTAGGGCTCCTGAAAAACTAACTTTTGGTACATTTAGCTAGTTGGAAAAAATGAAAGAAGGAAAAAAGAACCCCACAGAAAAATAAGGCAGAATTTTTCTTGAAGGGGAAAAAATTAGATCATTAGCAAATACAGTTCAACTGCAGTGCACAAACCAGAAGTTGCTAAGCAATCTGCAGTGATATGACTAAGTTAACCATGTGAACATTTCTAGCTTCCTCAGGAAGTTTCAAAGGACATTTACTAAATAAGGCAAATTTAAAGGCACAAATATCTTGCTGTGAAACCATCAATGTGTCACAGTTAAATAATTAGCAGAATTATTTTCAGTCTTGTTAATAATCCGTAGTAGCAACAATAGTTTTGGACAATCGTTTTAAGCACTATGAGGACAGAAAAAGGAAAAACCCCATCAAACAAACAACAGAAGAAATTTTAAAAACCCTTCAGAATTAAATAAATCTACATTTTTGAATTTACCACCAATATGAAGCGAGGAACAAGCCAAGTGAACTTTTTTTCCAACATATTTGTTTTTTAAGGCAGTTGATACTTAGTTTCCAAAATGGCTCCTATGTATCACAACATACACACACCTCAAGATGTCATGTAACAATGAATTATGGCAAAAATCAAAGGCGGCAAGTCCCGGGAATACAAGATAAAGCCAGAGACACTGGCACAGGAAATCAGGATTCTGTGTACCAGAAAACAATGCTAGGAGTCACAAGAGTGACAGAACCACTGTATTCACGGGTTCAGCAGGAAGCCGGAAACACGTCCATACAGAAAGGCAAAGAAAAATCTTGAAGTAATCTTTTTTGCCTCCCCAGAAGGACAAAACTAGATGTAATAATGCTAGAGGTCCTTCAGTGTGTTGGAACAGGCACATACCATCCTTTTATCTGTGTTTATTTGGAATGTCAAAGCCGTGAGTTAATACGATCTGCACTTTCCCCTACAAGAACCAACTGATTGCAACAGTACTTACAAAAATGTCAGAGTTCCTAAAAGCTATTTGGGTGTTGACAGACTTGCTCTTTTCTTATGAAACTGAGGAAATTACTGATGTTACAAAACACATGTTCCAAGCACCATTTCAAACACTGGAGTACCTGAAGGACCTTTGAAGGCTGCCAGATGTGCCACAGAACTTTYGGCACTGCCGTTTTCTGGAGCTGCCCCTTGAGGTCACACAAGACAACATGAATATCACAAACTGGGTCTTGAGGAATTTTAACTGCAGGTGAATTAGAAGTGTCTCCACAAACGGAGACCTTGAAGAACATATTCTGGTTTTAGCATACTGAACTAGAAGTAAGGAGATAAGCTCAACGAAATATTAAGGCTCCACTTGCTAACAAAATCAGTATTTGCAGCCCATAGATGCTTGCTTATTTCTACAGCAGAAGTACGCTACTTGATTTTAGACAGTCAAGGTAAAACACACTTCACTCACTATAAGTAAAAAAAACAGTTAAGAGAAAATTAAAATTTCAASTTTATGCACAGATTTCATTAAATAATAACATCCGAGATCAAATGCAAAAAAAAAAAAAGAGAGGAGTAAGCAATATGTTTTTTCCCATCACCTACAGAAGTAGAAGCATAGGCCAAACTCTTCCATTTTTAGCTAGTAGTTCTATTTACATACTTAAACTGAGTTGAAGCCATCTAAACATTTTTCTAAATTAGATTTCCATACTGAAACCTGACAAAGAACCTGACAAGGAAAGCATAAAATAAATAAGAAACCCCAATCAACAACCAACCAAACAAGGGGTCTTACATGAACATATGTTTGTAACAAATTTTTTGCAAACAGAAAGTTTGCAAAAAATATTGCRTAGGTCAGAGAGGTGCTCAAACATTACCACTGTTTTTAGGAATTGTTTAATCCCTGTCTCTTTCAATATACAAAAGAACCAAATCCATTTTCCACATTTATACAGAAAAAGTAAGTAATTTAATTTTTTGGATCTGGTTGTGTTTCTACTACCATTAGCAGAAGCTTGAGCATTTGGTTGGTTGGGGGAAAATAGCCTGGTCTTATTGGTCTGGACTCCAGATCACTGGATCAGGTTGCTGAATACATCAACAAATCCGATTAGTGGGTAAAAGCACTGAATAACTTTTCAGTCACGACTCTGCAGAATTTCAGCATGTTCCACTCTCACCAAATGAAAGCACCTTCAGATGGAGCAGATGTAAAGCTGTGAGTGAAATTAAAACCTCACTTATACTGCAATATATAACATACAGTGACTCATATTCTCATCTTCTTGATCCCTCAAATCCATGTAGTCCTTCAATATAATAAAATTATATGATTAAATTTCCAACTATTCAGTTAAAATGGCTTCAAAAGTTTAAAGCTGTTTCTAAGTCTGGCCCATTAATATTTGTTGGTTGAGCAATTGTTTAAATTATTATAACTGAATTTTCCTAACAAGGTTTTTTCCTCTATGCTTTATCATAACAACAAAGGGCAAGAAATTGTATTCCTGCTTCCAAAAGCTCAAAGTTACTTTTTCCTTCCTGCATCAGGCAAAATTTAGGATTAATAAAGTTTTTTTAAACAAAAAGTAATTGAGGCAGGAAAAATGAAGTAGAGACAGTGAGGGATTCTGACATCAAAACAAGCGCTAAGGGCATTCAACTTGAAAAGGAAAGACAAAGGTCTAAAATTAAGGTCTTCTGCTTGACATAAACAAGAAAAATAAAATAAGTAAGTTACATCCTGTATGATTCTGCTAACCAGTCTGTAATTCCACTGTGGATCAATTCTGCTCTTGCTTTAAGCAGCATTGGTGCAGCTCGTTCAAGCATGTGCCTGGTATGCACTAACCATGCAAACCATGATTCACTCTGCTTCACAAATATGACGCGTGGAATAAATTCTCAAATATCAGTAGGTCTCTGCACAAGGTACAGTCAGGCAGGAACATTTTGCTGCTTGCCAGAACTCACATTTGTACAAAGAACCCCCTCTGAGACTGTAATAGCACAGCCTAATGGAATTTGTGACTTTCATAGAGGGGAAAATAAAAAAAATATAAATCAGCATTTTGGCTTGGAAGACATTTTGTCAAAAAAAACTCATAACTAGTATCAGGAAGAAACATTCTCAGCAAACTATCCCTCAACAACCTCAATTTCAAAGATTTATGAGATTATTAACAAATTAATCTGACTTGTTCAGAGCTGTACAGTCTGTTTCATCAGCATACATTTGCAGACATTCTGAGACAGTTTACACATATACAAGGAAATACAACACATTCAAATAATTTAGATCCACATTGTATGGAATGGTAAAGCATATTAGCATTTTAATTTTATGGATCTAAACCAGAGTCCTATAACTTCCAAATACATTCATAAAAGGTAGAAAAGCAAAGAAAACAAATCCCTTCTCCATGCTGCAAAGCAAGTGCAAAGCTGGTCTGCTGAGCTCTCTCACCCTGTTGCTGACATGAGCCCCAAAAACAGTCTTCCCCATACAGATAATGAGAAAAATCTCTGCATTACCTATCAGATTGCTATTTAAATTTTCTATCACACCATGTGCTTAGAAACAATCTGTTGTTTGTCAGCCTCAAAGTGTGTGAAAGAGAATCAGTTCAAACCATTTGTAATAAACAGGCATTTTTTCCAGCCCAAGCCACGTTTGCAAACTTTTAAACTCTTTTATAATGAGGAGAAATTACAGTGGCATTACAGCCTTAACCACAGCAGCCTGAAAAAATGCAGAATGAATTAAATTATGCTTTTTTCCAATATTTTTCCAATATTACTGAACTTGAGATTAAACTGAGTAAGTAATATAGCATAGTAAACTCATGTTCAAATACCTATTTTGAACATTTTATAAAATCAACCTCTGTTCCTTACTGAGGTTCGAAACTCTTCAAACAGTTGTATGACTACGTGTTTATGAGTCAGGGCATTTGAACATTTTACAGAATTTTGCCCTACCCTTGTTCACTGGAAGAATCCTTGAGAAAAAATATGCCCATTTTAAAACAAATGGCAAAATATCCTTTTTTTTTTGTCAATGGTGAAATGCAAACACACTTATCTTCTGTAGTTAAGTAATGAAGATGCTGTTTCCATGTGCCCAGTAAGTTGTTCATGGACTAACTGAAGCGACTGGCAATTCATTTACAGAGCCAGCATCCCAAATATACAAATCAACCACACTGATTCAAGAATTAATACAGATCTGAATATTTTTCCTCTGATATCAAATAAAACAGTAGATTAGGGTTGAAATAAGACATTTCTTTAGCTTGAGTCTGTCATCTTTAGTCGAACTGTACATAACATTTCATCCCTCAAAAAAATCCTGTTAATTTCTCAGGTTTGGGAGCAGGTGGTAGGAGATAGTAATAGCTGGAGCTGAACCACACCTCGCTGTAGAATCACTGTGAATAGCTCTGTCTTTTAAAAATTTTTTCACATTTTCATAATGTGACTAGCCATTGGAAAATGCATCAGGTATCTGTACGTTAAGTCAGGTTCAGAACAGCAATGTTAACTCTGTATATTCGTTGCCCAAATGGGGACTTTGATAGGGGAAAAAGGTAAACTCCCYATAAACTGACTGACTTGAGAACCTTTCTTAAAACAATTAAGAAAAAAAGAAAAAAAAAATCAAAGATCTGTGGTGGAATAATTGTTAAGCAAGGAGGAACAGCAGTGCTGCATTAGCAAGTAAAAATTGTTCTGCAGTGGTGCTATATACAGATAGATAAAGAAAAAAGAGCCAGTATTTCAAAAGACATCTATACCACTCTGTAAGTGCACCCAAATTAAAGACAACAGCTGTATTTTAAGCACAGTTATTGATTTTAGAAGGTTCAGTACGAATTTATTCAACATGTGGTTATTTAAAACCYGCTTGCACTCCTTACTGTTGAGCTGGTTCACAGAATGCCTTCAGTACATTCATCTGCCACTCCTTATTGCTTATCCATAKAAAATTCATTATTGAAATTATTTACTAATTTAAATAAAAGCTCTTTTTTCAGTTTTAACAAGGTTACACTTTATATGCATTTGTAGTCAATGCAAATTCTTTTTATGAACTAACCAAAGGAAAACATAAAGGTTTCAAGACAAAATAACAACGATGCTCCACAAACCTATGTATTTTATGTAAAAACATACARACTTCTGTCCTAAACATTTTCAGAAACCTACTTCACAAAAGGAATCAAGTCCTTGTCCACAGTTTTTAAAAGCAGATGCCACTGTACTCATGTTCTGATAAATGTAATGATCAGTTAAAAATAATGGGACATATCTCTTGTTCATTTCAGAAATAGAAATTTGAGTTAACTGTCAGATAAAAACCCATTCACATATACATATAGAGAGAGTTTGATCTATGCAACTGCATTTTTTACCTATTTGGGTATGTTTTCAGTGTTATTTTCAGTTTGAYGTGACACTCCTTGGCTTGAACTGCTGTAACATTTTTTCCAGAATATGGGCATGAGCCTTCAACATACAAAATTTTTAATTCACACATCTGGCTAATTGGCACAAAAACATGACTTAAAGAGATAAATTAGCTTACTAGTAAGTGCGCTCAGATAATCCTCTTCAGAAAACTAATTGTAGAGTTTACCTAATGTCCTGCTTTTGATTTATCTGACATCCAAAACAAACTGCTGTTCACTCTTTCAAATATAGATGTGTATGTATACACACAAGCATGTTTATCTATATATGTACATATAAACATTTATGTTTGCTGTGGGTTCAGTCCTCTTTTTACTTTCCTGAAAATTAGTCCTATCAGCACATAGGATTTTAATTAATTATTTTAAAATTATATTTTCCTTAAGAAAATAGTTTTTAATAATTTAATCATGCTTTCACAGGAGATGCCTGATAAATTGTGGCATACAAATTTTCAAAATAATGAAAATAGAATAATCTTTACCTCTTAAATGCATTTTCAAACTAATACATTCCCAGATATTATATACTTTCCTAGTAATTATCAAGTACTCAAAAAGAATTATTTATCTGTTCAATATGCCTTAATTCTCAAAAGTATTTTAATCATGARAGGCTCGAAGTAAAGAACTAATGAAGCCAGCAGTAACAGCATCACTCAGTGCAGTGCTGCTTGGTTTGGGTGCATAACACACACAGGATAGTAAAGGAAGTGTTACGTACACAAGGAGTGAAGTACATCCCCAACTATTGAAGTCAGTGTAAATTAAAACTTTCGTTGGCATAAACAGAAAAAAATTCAATACATTTTCATATATTATATATGAATAAAATTACACACAAACACATGTATTGAAGAGATTGACTGATAACATTGGTTTATTTGCCAGCTTGATTGGCATATTTAAGGCTTGATTGCCAAACTACTCATAAACTACTATTAAACATAACTCACTTTCAGATTTGAAGGAGTAAAATATATATTTGTACTGTAATCAAAACTGCATGGTAAATTTTTTCAGATATTATGGACAAAATTATTTCCATAATCACATAATAAGAATTTGAAAAGTCAAGCAGGCAAGAGAAAACTTTTGGGTTTGGACCTGCCCACACTTTGGATCACGGCTGTGTGAAAATGGTCTCTGAGCCAGGCACAAAGATGCACAGCAGGGACAGCTCTGTCACACAATAAATACCCCGGGTTTCTTTATGAAAAATTCTCGGGAGTAGAAGAATGTTTAAAGTTTGCTACAGAGATCAATATCCAGAAGAGAAATGTTTTGAGAGAAGAAAAATCACAGGAGGCTACATCCTGGTTTTATTGTATCATTTTACTGCAGAAACTCATCTGATCCTCACCATTTTAATTACAAGGAGGCACAAAACCTATTTCACATCTGCTCACTGAGCCTGAGAAATGTCTTATAGTGAAAAGGAAATGAGAAGGACCAAGAATACAAATGAACTGAAACACAAGCAGCTAATAAATTCCTCCTTTCCTTAAAATCAGTTCTAATAATTGATTGTGAAATACATTTAGGCTTGGTCCACAGTAATTTTAATTCAAATAAACATGTCTAAATTTTTTCCATCCTTCCCATTAAAGGATATTTATTTTTGCTTATTCTTTAAGCATTTTGTCAGCATTATGCTCAATGCTATTTCTTTAAGAATGAAAGATATAGCATTATATTCCAAAATGGTTGAGGAAACCTTTGCCATGACTCTCAGGTTGCAACATGCCAGATATTCATAGGTTTTCAAAGCTGCTGGTTGAAGATATAATGAAAGGATCTAAGGTTTATGCATGAATCAGCATCCCCTTGTCACAATGTCATGGTGCAGTGATCCCTGCAGAGCTGTAAGACTTGATTTAAAACAACAAAGCTCAACACTGACTCTTGAGCCAGCAGGATTAAACATCCAAGATTGTACATATATAACCTCTGTGCTCAAACTACTATACAAAAAAACTTGTTATTGTTACGGCAGTTTTATAGTTCTCCATAGGAAACCTCTCTTTAAGTGACTCYAATATCCTCTCAATTCTAAAATATGTCAGAACACAATACAACTACCCCTGAAGTTGTTGGTAGGCAGATTTAAGAGGGAAGGATTTCATCCTCATCACTTTCCTTCTTTCTTATTTTGACAGAATTTAAAACTTTTAAAAAATCTGGTATCACTGATGGCCAACACTCCTTCAATCAGACTAGACTCAATTACACTGTGCTGAAGGACAATGAAGTCCAGTGCTCTGGATATGTTCCAGTAGTTTGGATGTGTTCCATTCTGCCCTGTGAATGGCCTCCAATGCTGTAGCTTTGCTCCAGCTGTTAAACAAAACAAACAGAACCAAGGAGGTTCTGTTAGAATGAACCAAGAATTGTCACACAGTGCTAAGCCCAGCCCATTTCTCCTGAAAGCTATGACTGCAGTCATGGCAGTAAACACTGCTCTTAATTGTTCATTATTCTGAAAAAAAATGTGTACCACCTCTCAATCTAAACCACCAGGCTTCCCAGTGATGCTGACTTACTAAGTGTCAAACTGCAATTAGATTCCAACAGCTACTCCCACTGACCTGTCAACACAGCTTTGCAGAGATGTAACAGTCAAACCAACTGAAGTGACTATTTTTATGGCTGCTTTTTGAACATAATTGAGTCAGGTTCCTTTCCCAGGTTACATGAAAGTCCACCTTGGTCAAAATCAATTGGGAGTCAATGTGCTGTCACGCAACACATCATGACACGATCTCTTGGTGTTGAGGTGAAATTCCCACTGAAGCACAAGTCATTACATCAGTTAAGGCTGCCTACTCACAGTGTCCACTCCTACATCCATTTTTTGGCCACCTTTAAATGACTGAGTAGTATCACTGCTTGAAACATTACTCAGGGGTATGAGACCATCTCCTCCTCTCTGAAGTTTAGGAACCTAATTTYAAAGTAATACCAGCAACACCAGTTCATCTAAAAACCATCTGCTCCATCAACAAACTCCAAACAAGCACCGAAAATTAGTTTGAAGACTTTTACATATTTTTGCAGTGGGTTTTTTGTTTGTTTGTTTTTAAAGCAGATGGAGCAGTGTGCTGTTGCCCTGAGGCTACCAGGGGCGGGAGGGAAGCAGGCTGAGCCCTGGTGGGGTGGCGCAGGGGACCCCAGGTGCTGCCAGCTGCCACCTACAGGTGCCAGGTYGGGACAAGCGGGCAGGGCTGCACCCCACCTCTGCCACACCAGCCAGAGCTTCTGCAGCCTGAAACATGGCTGGCTCAGGGGTTTAAATCAAGAGCCAAAATATTTTGTTGGCCAGTTTGGGCCAGAAAAAGGTGATAATTTCTATTATGGTATAAACCTGCCACTACATTTCTGTGCAGGACAATTGCCYTGTTGGAGTGAAACACCTGGGTAAATACTGAAGCATTTTCAGATTTATATTATCCTACATTTTTGTGACCTTATTTYATACCTGCATTGTTTCATAGTGCTGGTTTTGGATACAAGGTATTTGAACACTATTCCAGAAATAAAAAAACCCCAAAAATAACACCCCCCCCCAAAAAAAAATATCCTAACAAAACCAACCTGCAGAATGTTCACTATTTCAAATGAGYAAGCATAGAGGGGACAAAAAGAGATGGATTCTTCTCAATCATTTTGCATGCCGTGCTCTGCAATCAGCTCCTAAATTCTACTCCTTGTAAGCCAAATATCTGTCTTTGGAACTCCTTGCTCTCCAATCAAACCCTTCTGGGAAGGTAATTGAGGGGATACTGTACACATTTTTAGCACATGCTTCACTAGTCAAATAAATCCARTGCACAAGATAACTTGACTACAACATCAGTGGTAACTGAGGTGATGAAAAAACAAGTACATTTTCATATCTTAATTTGGAGCTCTTCAAACTGCTTGAAAATTGAAGCATGGGACAATGTTCAGACAAAGGAAAATCCAAGACATGGATAGCATCCATCTCCCTTCTGCTGGAAGCCTCGAAGTCCACCACTGCAGTCTACAGCCTACACATAGCATCTGAGTATTGTAGAAGCTCTCCACGAGAGACAAGAACAAGGGTGTTATATGCACACAAATGCTAGTCAAAAGCACTTGATGGTCTTGGAGAAAAATACGTAAACTTTAGTTTCTCAAAGACAAAGTGACTATGCTCRTCTCTACTGATAGTAGGAAAAATCTGGTATTTTGCAAAACATTTTTTCAGGATTTTGTTAACTTCACAGATTTGAGAAACACATTGTCACATTTTTGCAGAATGCCATGTAACTGCTACACTTACTACATCAACAGTCCAAGTAAAGGCATCTACAAATACTGACCACGTGCGGTTCTGGTTGATACAAAYCCCCTTATCTAAGAAAGGAAGAATTATCCAAGCAGTTCGCAAAGATTAACAATTTAGCATTACTGTGGCTGATTACATGCTCTGACCTTTTTTGCCTTCRGCTACGGATGCTCCTACCCTCCCACATGCCACTGAAAGCTCCTTGCGTTGAGCTCTTGCACCACCTATCCCAGCGCCTGTGCCAAGCCGCCCCTGTTCCACACCGCCACACGGGGTTGCTGAACCGGGGGACTAAAACAAGGTCGCCAATGGAGGGAAACAGCTCCCGCTGACAGTTAACCTCCAGATTCAGCGTCCCTTACGTCTTTTTCCCAGGAGGGACGGGAGAACGCCTGGAGGGAGCGCAGCGCTGGACAGGAGCGGCCGGCACGGCACCGACCGCGCTCCCCGCTCTCTGCAGGGAGCCCCGGTTCGCCGGGACCGGGCACGGGCGGCAGGGAGGGCAGCGGGGCAAAGGCGGGCAAAGGCGGGCAAAGGCGAGCACGCCCTGGGAACGCGGCTCGCCGCTCTCCCCCGGCACGGGCAGTGCCAGCCGTGCCTGCCCGCATGCCTGGGCGCTGCTCCGCCAGGCCGGCCCCGCCGGCCCGAGCGGCAGGAGGCAGAAGCGCGCTCGGCTGCGGGACTGGCCGCCCTCCCGGGGCTCCTCTCTTGGCCCTGCCACGGCCGCGCTGCCCCGCCCCGCATGTGCTCCGCGCCCCGCGGCACGCGTSCGGCCGGGCCCCGCCGAGCCGAGGGCGGAGCCGGGCACGGCCCCGCCAGGAGAACCGCGGGGGCGGCGGGCTCCCGGCGAGGCAGAGCGGGCGGCGAGCGCGGCCGCCCACGAGCGCTGCGTGCGGGGGGCGAGATGGAGAGATGGAGCCCGCAGCACCGCGCGGCGTTAAAATGGCTGATCGCCCCCCGCCGCCCGCCCCGCATCCCTCRGCTGCCGGCCCGAGGGGGCCCGGCTCTGCCCGCGCCAGCAGCGAGGTGCTCCGCAGCCCGCGGCAGCCCCGGGGCGGCGGGGGAGTGCTGCGGGCAGCCCCGGGGCCGCGCAGCCTTACATAACGCGTGGGGGGAGCCGCCGGGAACCATTTTGCACCTCCCGGAGGGCTGCGGGGGCGCACGGAGACCCCGCACCCCGATCGCGTGGGGCTGGGCGCTCCCGCACCTGCTYGGCGGCGGGGCGGCCCCCCCCGGTACCGCGTCCCGCACACACCCCCACACTCCGCGCACACAGACACACGCAGACAGACAAACACATAGACAAGTACCCCGCACACCCCCGCACACCCCCATCCACACACACCCCCGCCGCACCGCTGGCAGCCGCCCCGCCCCCGCCGCCACGGCAGGCTGGCAGCGCCCGCTACTCACAGGCGTTGGTGACGGCGAAGCTGTTGGCCACCTCCAGGTTGTCGATGTGGGGAGTCAGCCTGAACTCCGAGGTGGAATACTGAACCATCCCTACCCGAAACGCGCTGTACTCCTGATCGGCGCCCCTCGGGAACAGCCCCCCTGCAGGGAAACACACACGCGTCAGGCGGGCGGGGGCACCGGCGGAGCGGCGCCGGGGCCAGGTCTCTGCCCGCCGCGGGGCTGCGCTGGGCGCCGCTGCCGGAGCGCTCCCGGCCGTGGCTCCGTCCCGTGTCGGGGGGCGCGGGGGCCGGGCGCTGCGGCCGGGGAAAAGGCGAGGGGACCTCGCCGGCGCCCGGCGGGCACCGCGGTGGGACTGGGAGCGCGGCGACATGACAGGAATGCCCGAGTGACAGCGGCGGGGATGAGGGATCGGAAGATCCGCCGGGAGGAGAGCGGGGTCCCCCCAGAWGCGGGCACCTACCGATCTGTATGCTGTTAGAATTGACCCCCCAGATCAGTCCCCACAACACAGGAGCCAGGAAGACAGAAATATGCATAATCTTTTGCATTTCCAGGAAAAGTAGAGCATCCACAAAGCCACGGAAAACAGCCCTTTCTTCTTCCTCCTCCTCCTCCTCCGCGGAGCGCGCTCGTCAGCAAATTAGATCCCGTGCGCTCCGGGCGAGCGGCCGGCGGGAGCAAGCGAGCCACGGGAGGGAAGGAACGAGAAAAGCCCCGCGGCGGGCGCGGGAGAAGCCGCTGTCCGAGGAGCTGCTGCTGATGCTGTTGCCGCGGCTGGCGGCTCCGGCGCTGAGCGGGATGGGGGTGCCGGCGGTGCCCGCTCGCTGCGCTCCCGCCGCCCGGCCCGGCCCTGCCCTGCCCTCACACGCGCTCGCCCGCGCTCCTCGCACTCAACGGGCGGGCGGCGCTCCCGGCGAGGCGGCGGCAGCGGCGCCTGCGCGGAACCGACCTCGGCGGGAGCGCGCCCGCCGCGCCCCCCGCGCGCCGCGCCCCGCCCCTGCGCGCTCCCGCCCGCCCGCCTCCAGCACCGCGGACAGCGGCATCACTTCGGAGAGATCGGCCGCTAATTTAATTATTTATTTATTTTATTTATTTATTTATTTATTTATTTATTTATTTATTTATTTATTTCACCGGCCTTCCCCACCTCACAAACACACCTGAAAAGCAAATTTTTAATTTTTTTAAAATAAATTTTGGTCTGTTTCGCCTGCTCTACCCAAACTATAGGAGTTAATATGCAGGAAGAGTTAAAGYTATTCTGATATTTCATTTTCATGCATAATGGGGATTTTTTTTCTTTTTTTTTTYCCTTTCCAAGATGGGTTCCAGCTGTATTAGCTAGACATGCTATTTACTGCAAGCTAAATTTAACATTTCTCAGTTTGGCACAAAGTACTGTTGCTGTGCCCAACACACACACACACACACACACACATTTTATAGAAGGAAAGGCAGTGCAGCATTCCTGTGACCATGAAAATGAATTTGGTGTTAAGTAATAATTATCTGGCATATTTTTTATTAACTTATATTTAGGTAGCAATGCTGGGAAATATCCACATAGGAAAGGATACTGATCTTGCAATTAATTACCTTTCCTCTTTTTTCTTCCTTTTTATTTCTATTACTATTATTAATTTTTTTAAAATTCCCCTTTCCAGGAGGAGGGTGTCAAAGCTTCAGGTRTTCAGATGCCAATACGAGTACATATCCTGAACACATAGGAAGTTGGCAATTTTAGTCCCTTTACTCATTACTAATTCATGATKAGTTTTATTTCATTTGAGTCATTTCACCAGGAAATCCTGTGCAAGCTTTTTTCTGTACTTGTCTCATCTTCTCTCTCTCACCCACAAAATGAGATGAGCCTGGAAAAGGGAGCAAGCTTTAACAACCTGAGCATGAAACCCCTATGGGTTTATCTGGGTGGAATGGCAGCGTTGCTACAGCCCTTCCTCACTTTCTGCCCCCAGCCTGGTGTCTCCCAGAAGCCACATTTTGCACTGCCTGGTAAAACCTGCTGCTGAATTCTGTGAAAGGGGCAGGCAGCATTGCTGTGGGAATCAACAGATGAAGCTGTAAGGGGACAGCTTGTGTTCAGGTTKTCCCCAGTGCATCCTGGACAATGAGATGTACAGACATTTACTTTTAATAAATATTTCAGTGTAAAACTGCCAATCTTTAACAGAAGCATAGATAAATTGTATGTTTTGCTTTTTTTTTTCGCTGACATCTAAAGCATTCCCCTATGTATAAAAGATGAGGTTAAAATGAAGCAAAGATCTCAAAGTCTCTGTATTTTATGTGTTATAATAGAACAAAAAAATCAAATTTGCCAATATATATTATAACTGCATAATGAACTAAAATATAAAAAGGATTTGGGTAATGTAAAACATAAAAATGAWATAATGGTTGTTGATTTTCTAATGCATACTTTTCCATTTCAGAATTGTGAGCATGTACATGCATGTACTACTCCAAATTTGTATCATCACATCAGAACATGTAGAAAAAAAGAGTCAGACTATGTGGCCATATTCCACTGTTGGTGTGACAGGGAAAAAGAAAAGATTTCAACTGATATGAGTAAGTACAAAAGGACAGCATAGGCGAGTCAATCACCAAGGAAACAGTTCAATCAGAATTTAGCAATAGTGAAAATGTCGATAATAAGAAAGAGTCTTCTTCAACTCTCTATTTTTTTATAACAATCCTATGCTAAGTGCAAAGATGCAATTGGGCAAAGGAGAAAAAAGAAATTTATAGGTGATAGTAATTTATGACCATGTACTAAGAATAGATATACTCATTAACACTGTGCATGAGAAAATCAGACTACATTACTGGGAATCACATTCAATACTTTTTTTCTCAAGGGAAAAGAATCTTGCAAGACGTGAGTAAAGATTGTATTCTTAAAAACAGAAGATTATATTCTAAAATGCATTCTTCTGAATCTAYGAAAGGAGCTCATATAAAAATGCATTAGCTCAGAATGTGAACAAAGCATCAGTGGGGAGACTTTTAATAATAAGCATCYATCACTTATTGAAAGGAAGATAGCAGTGCAGTAACAATGAAAACAATGGCAGATGACAGAAGTCCAGATATCAAATAATAAGATGTCAGACCCTTGAAAAGCCAAAGTGCTTAATCTTGATTCCATAGAACTCCAAGAGAGGTTTGCTGCTTGCTGCAAATAATCATGGCTATACTTGATTTAACAATTTAATATTGTCTAATGGATATTCTGAATGTAAGGTAGAAGTTGGTGAGGAAGTTGAAAAGAGCTGATATATGTRCTAATCAGAAGTACAATTTATCAGGAATACATTTCCTCTGCAATTCATCCTGGCACAATCCTGGTTGAGACAGTGGCTGCAGTTCATCTAAATGTTCATATGTTTCATCACTTGAATACAAGATGCAGAAAGAAACTTGGAAAAGACTGAAGAACTGAAAATGTTTTGCCATGTGCCCAGAAACACTTAGCGATCAGTCCATATACTTTCCAAAAAAATAGTTCAGGAATGGCTTGATGATGTGGAGTACATGCTTTAGGAAAATAACTTTAAAAATGTAAAGCACTTGAGATGCATGGAGTAAAAAATTGAGTTGTTCAATGCTGCTATTTATCACATTCGGATTAGAAATAAAATTTATTTTTTGTTTTGCTTTTTTAATAATGTGTCATTGACCTTGCAGCCATATGCACAGTTTAATGAAAACAATTTAAACCAGGCTATTTTCTAAAAATCCTAGCTGAAAAACTTAAATTCTGAGAAAGCCCTCTGCAAGTGCTCAGACTAAATGGTTGTAGTAGGCCTTCTGGACTTTTATCCTATCAATTTTTGGGGTTTATATTCACAACTATTTTCTATTTCTTTATTATCAAAAAATCTTAAAATGCACAGATTTATTAGCATCCAAAAATGCTGTACCAACATATGAATCCTTTGATTCCAGGGTTGATCAATAAATACTTCCCTTCAATAAGGATGATTGTCTTTGGATTTTTGAACTCTGCAGAACTTTTTCAAATACCAGTAAGTGTAAACAAAGAGGAAATACAAATGAAGGTTCCAAATCTATTTTGAAGAGTGCAGTCCCATATGTTCGCTCTGGATCTCAAGAGTCTTTTTAAAAATAAAAAGTATGTCCTGATCTTTCATGCTCGTTCTGCCTCCTGTTCTGATTAACAAACACGTTCTGTTCCCATTAACAGCACCCACACCCGGGGAGGACTCTTTCTAAGGAGTAGCTTAGGCTCCCTTCTATGACATGATTTTGATGATAGAAAAGCAACATCATGACCCTTCTGGCACAACTGGTGTAAAATAATTGGTAATAACCATATAGCTTTCAGTTCCCTCTGCTGTGCTGTGACAGTGAAATTTGTTACCATGTTAGCTAACTGTTTTGAGAAATTTATAGCAATTTGGGATTCACTTTTTTTAGTCGAGCTACTTGTGTTCTTTCTGTTTGCAGGAAATTTTATATTTATTTTGGCAATAAAATCACTTAAGTATATGACAAACTCTGTGTATGGAAAATCTGCTAGATTGCTTCATTTTTTTTCTACTGAGATTATAGTAAATTACATTATTAAACCTCTGGAAAAAACATAAAAGGAACTCTTTCAGATTTGACTATACATGMTAAATCCCTGATTCTTGTCTAGAAATATCTTTCTTTTCCTTCCAGTGGTATAAAAAACTTCCATGGCTTTGTCTCAGGCCCAAGGGATACATATCTTATTCCTGTCCTATTTTTTCCCCTGCCTACCTGCTACTTCTCTTCTTCTTTGCCATCTCCTTTCCTGGCTGATTTCCATCTGGTTTTCCAATGCATTGCCATCAAAATCTCCTTTTCTCTACAGTTATTTTGATTTTACCTTCATATTTTACTCCCCATTCCCTCTGTGGAGCACAGCTAATTCAAATGTGTTGGATTGTTGCTTTAGACTATAATGGCCAGCCTTGATCCTCTCTTTTTTCATCTATCACTTCTTCCATCTGTTCCACAAGCAATGCCAGCCTTGACTTCAGTGTTGTTTTTGTATTCTCATCATGTTCTTATTCCTTTTTTCATGCCAGCGTCTATATTTGAAGTATCAACTCTACGCCCATATTTCAGGTCAGGTCCTAATCACTGAAATTCCTCTTCTGCCTTGCATCTTTTCTGTCACCTGTGAGAAATGTATTCCTTGTTATTCAGAATGAAAAGCCCTTTGGAGATGATGGAGACATCAGTTCTCATATACCAGTGGACTGTTTCCTGCTGAGGTATGGTACTTGTCAAATCCCCAGTACTCATCAAATCACCTCTTCATCTCACTTACCTGCATTCATAAAAAACGTGCTAAAATGTTAAAAGGCAAATAAAAGCTGACAAGAATGTTATAGTCTGCTCTCTACTGACATATCTGGGGTACATTTTTAGTGTTAGTCTCTAATTTCTACTAACTTGTGACTTAGACGTTTTTTCTGTTAAAACTAGGTGTTTGTTCCCTCAGCCACCACAGGACCTTCAGGTAATCCCACATCCCAAGCAATAATACTGAGAAGCATCTCTGGAGCTACAAATTACAAACAGATTGAAACCCAAGGCTAATATGTGCCAGTGACAGTAAAACATCTGTACATGCTTGGTCACATGTTGCTCTGCACCTAAATTTATGAGTATTGTAGGAAGCTGATTGTGTCATTGTGGTGAGTCTGCAGAAGTAATATTTTGAACAAGGACAATAGTTTGAACAAATACCAGCCCATGGGAAATGGACTGTGTAATGATCATTCTCAGCATGGAGAAGACATCTTCTCAGTTTAAAGTTTCAATCATACATAAAAACTATTCATAACATATATACGTATTCCATTTACCTCTAGAAACTGGAGAAATCAGCTGACCTTTTTTAAATTTGAACCTGTTGCAAAGCTGATGAGCATGAGAGACTTCTTTTTGTATCCCAACAGATAGAATTAACACTGAACACTGAACTCTTATAGAGAAYGGAAGTTCTCACAGTGGTTTTCCATGCTAATCAACATTATAGTTCGCTTTATGACTTTACACAGGATTCAGGACAGTGTTCACATTAGCTTTTCAAAGATGCTTCCTACCACAGCAGAAGTAACTGCTAAACTCCTTAATCCAGGGAAGACAGCATCTCATAACATTCCATGTTGCASGATTGAATCTCTCCTTCTTGTCTGGAATGGTTTCTGAATGACTTTGCTCGCATCCTCTGCACGAGGCCTTGAGGCCAAGAGCCTTTTGAACAAGCAGGAAAGCTGCAATGACCGCTCCAGTGCTAATCCTGCTTTTGGGCTGGGGACCAAGGCAGTCAGGGCCAAGCAGGGGAGGGGAAATGGCAGTGTGGCACCTCCTTCCACCCCTCGGAGCTGGGGAGCCCCGTTCCAGGCTGCTCAGTGGAGCATGCACAATTTGGCCAGCTGTCAGTGTGGGGAGATGTAGGATGGAAAGAGGCTGCTTTGCTGCTCTCTCCACATTAAAGGGGAACAAAATTCACTGCAGTCACCAAGGGAGAATGCTCCTTTTTGCTTCTTCCAAAGGGTGTTTCCCTTTAGAACCTTAAAGCAGCATCAGAAGGCACGCAGGCATCAGGTTCCACTTGCCCCACTGCCACTGATCACAGTCACAATGGCTGTACACCAAACTGGCACTGTAACAGGTACTAATATGTCCCCACATAACTGAGAATTAGGGCATAGACTCATTTATAAAMACATTGTGCTAAGCTGCATTTTTTATTCTTTTTTTTTAGTTTTTCTTTTAAGAATGAAAAAGATTCACAAACCTTCTTTTAAAAAGAAAGATGTTCATGATAAGGATTTTATTTTAAAATTATTATGTTATTGCWGTGCATTTTATTTATTTAATAGTTTTATAATTTTTTCAGGGCTTCTGTCACTGGGGAAATAGAGTAAAATTTAAGTTATAGTGAGTAAGAGTTTAAACACATATCAGTCAAATGGTTGCTATTATGTTTTCCATTAAGAAATCAATCAAAGAAAAAGCATCAAGCAAATGTTAAAATAATTTATTTTATGACACAAATAGGTAAGAGACAAATTGTTTCAGAAATTATACCATGGAGTACAAGCACTTAGCAACATTAAAAATAAATTAAGTTGGAGGAATCGATAGAATTGCATGAGACAAGATAATAATTCCTTCCTTCAGGAAATATCCAAAGGATAAAGAATTTTTGTTTTGTCCAATTACTCACTGCAGACATTTTACACTATACTTTTAAAAACCACATCAGAAATCGGATGTAAGATTAAAATGATTTCTGTGATTTGAAACATCAGCTCGCCTATCCTTATCATTATGATCTTTCCACAACAGAAATTTCTTTTGGATTCACTGTTTACCTGTTTGACATCCCTTTTTTTTTTTTTTTTTTTTGTGTCAAGAAACAGCTTGCTCAAGTTAGCATGGAAATATACAGAGCTGTGCTCAACAAAAGTATATTTTTAGTTCTGAAAAACCACTTCAGATGTTCAGTCCCAGTCCCAGAACTAGTTCACAGCACAGATATTTTTACTTTCACCTCTGCATTGGCATACCTTCCCAGAGATTAGTTGTGTAGTGTGGTGTTAGAGGCAAGCTTTTACAATAGGGAAAAAACCCAAACCAGAAATGTAAGAGAAAATCAAACAATTCATATGAGGCACTTAATTTCACACTTTGGACTAGAAATGCATCTACTTCATAGTAAATATGCAGAAAATAACATTCTGCTAACTGCACAATTGCTTTTGATATAGGGTTTAGTACATGAGCTTATAGTAGGAAAATTTCTGCTTGTAGAATTTGTGACATTAAAGACAACCTAAACAATGCTTGCTTSTCTTTACTGAAACTTCATTGGTGTTGCACTGTTATCTTATACATATTAACTGCTAGTCATTATGGTGGTCTGTGGAGTTGCCATTTAACCTGAGACTGACCTTGTTCCTTGCTAATTGCATTGCCCTTAATGAGACCTACTCACAGAGGTGATGTGCACACGTGGCTGGGTTCCGGACAATTCCAAATTTCTGCTTCCTTTCACCTCAGGACACACACAGAGCACAATGAATGAGCGAATCCATGAAAAGCTCCAAAAGAAAGAGATGAGGTGGTGGGGTTTCAAGGGCAGTTMAAAAATGGTTGTTAACAGGAAGAACCTGACCTTGATCTTGGAAATGTTACTAGCATAAGTCTAAACAAGCAACAAAGAGCAAAAAACACGGGTAGAGAGATGATTTATGCCACAGCTAGGAATATGTGGGGCAATGATAGSGATACATTCTCTCTCCCAAATCCTGGCTGTACCTGACCTGTCAGTACCAGCTGTAGCTACTGTAAAAATAGCATTAATGCCTTGCTATTAAATTAAGGAGATCTTCTGATGGGATCCAATGAATTCATTTTCTATAACTAAAATGATAAAAATGCTTTTGCTGATAGTATCTGGCGTAAATAAGAGCACAGAAGAGAACCCTCACGAACATTTGCCTTTATTCTGCTGGGCTCCCTGTGGTTTTAGTGGCACTAACAAAATAGGACCTTAATTTTAGAGGTTGGTCAGCTGTAGCAAATAAATGTCAAAGGCAATGAAATGAGCTTACACAAAACACAAAAGGCCTTTAGAAAAAGCTAGAGAAACATAAAGAGATCAGAAACTTATCTCCTCAAACGTGTATCCAGAATCATCCAGTTCTTACTGATGTTTTCATACTAGAATGGTAGCAATAGTTCAGATTTTCTTCACAGCAAGAAGCATTCAGTTATTTGAGGCAGTTAAGAAAAATCACAGATCACACCAGCACTCCAAGCACGACTGGTGAACAAGATAGCAGATTGCAATATTGCTTCTCCGCTTGCTTCTTGCAGCATTGCACATAAAAGTCTGTAGAAAAAATGTTATGCTTCAGAATGGAATTTTCTCCATTCATCATCTGATTATTTTATAATTTTATTAATTATAGCTCATCTCAATTCAGTGCCTCATTAGATGAACAGACAATTTGGTGTTATTGACATATGATTGTGTGATACATATGAATAATCAGTTACAGTAATACTCCATGAAATGACAGCGAAGTGAAATGGATTGAAAATACCACCCTGGTCTCCTGCAAACTTTTCCTTTTGAATGTCAGCCATGAAAGACAACCCAGCAGTAAGCAATCCATGGGGCAAACAGACATGTGGCACACACTTTAAACTTCCTGTGTATGAACCAGTCCCCAGGTGATTTTACCTAAGCTGCTTTTGGGTTACATCCTTTAAATGGCAGAWAGCATTGCCTGACAGGAACTTCCCACCTCAAGGACTTAGCTAACAAACCTCCAGAAACAGATCCATATTTTACTGTATCCCTTTTATTAATTCATTTACTAGTAATTCACTTAATATACCTCTCAATTACTCTTAATCATTACTAGCACTGGTGAGTTAATAAAATACTGGATACCAACTAATCACATTTTTTTCTTTAAAGGAAAGAACTTGCTGTTCATTCTATGTGACAACATTTGCTTCGAATTTGTAATTGAAGGAGCTACTCCAGTAYGTGACTTCAGTGTCCAGTAAAATCCTGGAAAAGTTTTATTTTGGGAAGTATTGAAAAACATCTGTAGGAGAAGGCAGTCATTGGGYATAGCCAGAATGGCTTCATAATGGGCAAGTCTTGCTTGTGATGAAGGTGATGATCACCTAGGTGATGAAGGGAAGCCAGYTGATGTAATCTTTTGGACTTAACAAAAGTTTTGATATTGTCTCTCACAGGATCCTTCTGGACAAAACATCCAGTATTCAGCTGGATACAGACATCATGTGATGGGTGAGCAACTGCCTGAGGGGTCAGGCACAAAGAGTTACAGTGAATGGGGAGACATCAGGCTGGCAACTTGTTACTAGTGGGGTTCTGCAGGGCTCCATCTTAAGCTCAGTGCTCTTGAACATGGTAATTAACAACTTGGACACAGGACTCAAAGAAATACTAAATAAGTTTGTTGAGGACACTAAACTGGGAGGAGCTGGTAACTCCTTTGAGGACAGAGAGGCCCTGAAGAGAGACATTGAAAAATTAGAGAGATGGGCAGTCACCAACTGTATGAAGCTTAAGGGCAAGTGCTGGATTCTGCACCTGGGATGGCGCAACCCCGGTAGTGTGTGTAGACAATGAAAGGTAGATTTAAATGCTGGAAAGTGCTGTAGAAAGGGATGTGGGCATCCTGGTTGATGAAGCTGAACACAAGCCATTGTGCCGTGGCAGCCAGAAGGGCCAACCCTGTCCTAGGGGGCATCAGGCACAGCATTACCTGCCAGGAAAGGTAGGGAATTGTCCTGCTCTGCTCTGCTCTGGGACAGCCTCACCTTGAGTGCTGGGAGCAGTTTGGAGCACCACAGTATAAAAATACCCATTATCAGAGAGTGTCCAAAGGAGGGCCATGAGGATGGTGAAGGGCCTTGAGGAAAAGCATGTGAGTGGTGGCTGAGGTCATTTGGTCTGTTCAGCCTGGAAAAGAGGAAACTGAGAGGGAAACTCATTGCAGTTACAACTTCCATGTGAGGAGAAGAGGAGGAGGGGGCACTGATCTCCTCTTTCTGGCGACCAGTGACAGGACCTAATGGAATGGCCTGAAGCTGAGTCAGGGGAGGTTAAATTTGGATACCAAGAAAAGTTTCTTCATGGACACGGTGGCTGGGCACTGGAACAGCTCCCCAGGGAAGGGGTCATGGCACCAGCTGACAGAGTTCAGGAAGGGTTTGGACAACGCTCTCAGGGCACATGGTGGTACTCTTGGGGTATCCCGTGCAGAGCCCAGAGTTGGACTCGATGATCTTTGTGGGTCCCTTCCAATGTGGAATATTCTATGATTCTGTAATGATTTATATCCCATGGCCCACATAGCTCATTCTGTGCCATGGCAGGGGATAATTTATTTTACAGGGAACTGGAAAAATGCATGGTTTGATATGGATGCACTTTGCAAATGCTTGCCAAACAAAATAATATTAATAATGGAAAGGGAAAATACTGGTAATTTATTAAATCCTGACATTCTATTTTCAAGAAGGCTTAGTCCTAGGAATGTCATTATATTAAATATAGATATTGATGCTTATGCATACTAAATTATAAATGGATAAATACATCATTTCAAAAGCTACAAYTTCTTCCTTTGTTTCTCTGCAAAGTCTTCTAGGGAATTTGGATCCAAGTAGGTAACTATGAGGTTATTTTAAGAATCTTTTTTAGGTGTCAGARAGAAGTAATATTAAAGGAAAGAATGCATGCATGCATGCAGTGGATTCTCCTCTGACAATAAATCAGAAAGAACTACAACGGAAAGCCAATGTAGATGAGGGGGAAGATCAGGCACTTGAAATCAGTCAGACGACTTCCAGAAATGTTAAGACTAGGAGAAGACAAATAGGTATATCACTATTTTATGCCACTCAATCTATGATTAATAGTGACTGAAATAATTTTTATTACTACTTGTCTGTATTACAGCAGTGCCTTAAGGCACTCTACAACATATACCAAGGTAATATTTTTTGCCCCAGCCACATCCTATCTAAACAAAAGCCACCTTATTGCCTTCTGTCACTTGGTGCAGCAGAATGGAAGAAAAGAGAGGAAATAATCTGCCAAATTTGCAATGGAGACCTGGGGAAGGGACACTTGCCTCTGCCAGCTGGGTACTGTCTTTAGCTACAGAGCATCACGTGCGATGCGCAGACTCGGGCTGTGCACAGAGCTGTATCCTAGCTGGGGCCCGTGTGCACTCAGTCAACAGCAGTCCTGCTACTGCTTGGTCAGAGGAGAAATAATTCCATTGATTGAMCTCTTGCAGCAGGAACCTGAAGAAAGACCATATTAAAGGAGAGCACAATGGCTGTGTGCAGGTATGAGGTCAATATGGACAAGGCTACCTGGTCTATTTCACAAAGGTTTGTTTTTTATTTTCATCTGAGAAATGAAAACTGTTGAAAGATTAAATGCTGTCCTATCTTTTCAACTGGAATCTCCTTTCAGACAAAATAATTTATTCCAATTGTCAAAGCTCATCAGACTCTCAGTGTGAGTCTTGCATAAATGGGTTTATTCCTGGGTTTATTCCTGGCTGTTTCATTTGCACACTCCATGAAATTTTTTTCCACCTATTTAATTTCATCAAAACTTTCTTAACAGACACTAGCAAAATTGCTGCAAGAGCACTGTAATGTAAAATACACTATCTCTTCCTTATATTCCTGTAGGAAAAAATAGGGTAAACCACAATATATTTTAATAATTAGTATGCTTAGAAAAATATCCATTTTAAAATGCTGTTCCTAAAATAGGAAGAATATGGAGGCATAGGACAAATAAAGCAATAAAGCTATGCTTATGGGTAACAGATAATGAAGCACTGCCAGCTTGGATATGCACTTGCTGTTTAAAATCTCCCATGGTAAAATGTGTAACATTTGCTATTCTACCCATAGTGGTGTAGAATACTCCCATGAATTTGCAGATCCTGGAAATATTATTATGGCATCAGCACTGTTATTTTTCTCAAGAAAGTGCTTCTCTGTTGCAAGAGAACTCATACAAGTGTTGAATGTAATGAACAAGTTATTGCAATGGCACAGGGCTTGGGAAAAAGCTGTGTTTTCCTCTGGCGGGTTTGCTTTGAACGCAACTTTGAATACAGGGCAGGTCCTGTGCAGGGAGGGGTCTTGTGCAGGGAGGGGTCCAGCCTTCTGTGGGGCAGCCAAAATGACTTCAGCTGCAGCATATCCTCCAAAATCTCCTTGGCTTAAAGACCACAGCAAGATAAGAGCTGTTAAGTCCAGAGAAAATGAGCAAGGCCACAGTGATCCTTTCCTGCCATCAYGCATATTTGGTTTTATTAATATAAAATCATGTATTTAAGAAGCTTTCACCTTGGGGAAACAATTAGAAAATATGAAGAATTACTAAATAAAGTCCAAAGTTTAATCTCACAGAGTAGATGATATCTCATGGTAGATACTGTATATCATTTGTATTTGCTTAAAAAAAAGATTGCTTCTGTAATAGTCTGGTCCTGAAGCACGTCCAGAAGGGGAATGGAAGCAGGGCTGTCTCAGAAACTGACACAATGAGACAAATATTTAAAAAGCCTACAAAGATTTTATGCCCTCCAGTAGGCTGAGGCTAAACAGGATTTGTCAGAAGCAGGAGCAGGTATCAAGACAGGCTTTGTCAACAGCAGAAGCTGATGCTGGAGTGGTAGTGGTCAGAACCATTACTCTTTACAGCCAGCTCCTGTCAGTATAAAGCCTTTGAAATAGCCAGTCTCCAAATTAAAATTTTCCAGTGAGCTGGCCCTTGAGAGTCAAAGCAACAAACAAATTAATCTGGAAGAATGAGCCTGCCTGAGACACTGATAAATCTGTTATGACAATGTAAGGCTTATTAAACACTAAGAAATAGTATTTCCCTAGCCTCTGGGTCAAATTCAAGTTTTAAGGTTAATAGAGGAAACCAACATTTTAAAAAATGCCACATGGACTTTTTTTTTGTATTCTGCTTTTCACAGGAAATTCATAGCCTTAACTCAAAAATATAATGCATTTAGTGAAATTTTATCCAAATATCAGAATGTTTTGAAATATAGGGACATAACTGAAATGGCATAACAAACATAGTGTTAAAATTAAAGAAACAAGTAGGTCCTAGATCTTCTCATATATTACCATTTAAGTGTTCTTGAACATCAGCACTGGCTTGCCTTCATGAACTCTGATAGAGTCACACACTATCTTTGCTCTGACTGCACAGAGATGAAAGGTAGGATATCTAAAGTCTATTGCCAAGGAAATAACTTAGGCTAGATAAAAGGAGTGCTTTGCAGAACAGAAAAGCTAAACAGTACTACTGATTATCGTGATGTATGCTACAGGAAAAGAAGGTGGAAACACAGGGGCTGCCTACACACTGACTTTCCTCTCAGAAGCAGCCACAGTTTCAGCAGAGGTTTTTTTTCAGTTTATGCTGCTAGAGAAGGTTTCCTCCGAGCTGGACGGATTTTGCAGGGGGCAACGGTACAACAGCTTGACCTGCTATACTCAGGAGGGTTCCTTGGCCCAAAAACCTCTTGAATTTGCTTCTTCAAGTAAAAAATAACTCCCACTGTGAATATTCATAGAAAGAAACAGAGTGACACAGATATATATGAAAAATCCTACACTTCCCACTGCCACAGCCCGAAGAACTCATCAGGTGGAAAACAGTTATACAATACCTTATCCTTTATACTCCACAATCTTCATATTTCTTCCTGTCAAAGCACATTGAAACAAAAATCCTTAGTAACAAGATGTTACTCCATGTTGTCTTATTGGTTGGTCTCTGTCACAGTAAACCATATTTTCATGCAATAAGATGAAAGGCCATTAATTTTCTTGTACTAAAAGACATGTGCTTAATGTACTTGCTGCCTCTGTGTGACAGCTAATGGTGCCAGGCAGCTTTGGATTTATCTCAATACTCAAAAGATGAGTTGACTAACAAACTTGAAGGCCCTTCAAACACCTCTCTGCTAGGAGGGAGAGCGTGGATGCTGACCTCCAGAACCTGACAGGCACTGACATGTTGAGAAATCCCATGCTGAAAAGCAATCAGTGCTCCTCAAAATTAGGACTGACCTGCATGGACAACCAGGAAGCCAAAAAGATTTTTACAAGCTCATGCTTGTTAGTCCCACTAGTTTTTTTTATTCTCATTATTCATCCAAAAGATTGTGATCTAATATCCACTGTTGAGGCAGAATGGCTCATAAGAGGGATAGTCTTATGCCTAGACTCAGGAGGAAACCTTGTTCATGCTCAGGTGGGCAAATCCAACTCATTCATTTACACGTGCATTGGTTCAGGAAAAAAGCAAACTGGCATTTTTTTTGTCACTGCACCAAATGCTCCTGTCAGTGCTCAAAATCAAAAATGTCAGAAATGCTGTAGGTGACCAAGAGCTGTGGGGAGGATATTTTACAGTGCCATCTTTCCCAGCAGCCGCAGGAAGGATCTCTCTGTGCTAACACCCCGTGCGTCACCCAGCACACACCTACAGTTCACAGGCACGGGCTGACAAACACCCACACGAGCTAACTTTAAACCAACTGCTTGAGCACAACAGCCAAGGCACCACAAAGCTTTGTGAGGGTGAACTCCAAGGATATTTTTTTCCTTCCCTAGCCAGCAGGTAGGCTTCCCAGCCACAGCTCACTGTCACCATGGTGATGTTTCCAGCCCGCCCCAAAACAGCCAGTTTAAGGCTAATTTGGATAAGCCTGCACTAGCTGCAGACATTTTAGTGACTGCAGCATACTTGCAGCAATGAAGGGCTTTCAGAAGGATTTCAAAATAGCCAGGTAATCTTTATTCTAAATGTACGCTGACACTATTCCCACTGATGGAAGGAGGACAGGTGCAGGGAGAGTACAGGGGTGGGCAACTTTCTTGAGTAAGACAAAATGCAAGGGAGTGCTGCAAGCAGCCCAGATTGCCTGTGACTGATTTGATACAATGGCACAGACAAAAACACAATGATGAGGAATTTATGTCCTCAAATTTTTCTTTATATTCTACTGTTTTCTTAGGGGTAGAGCTTCATAGAAAAATAATTTATTTCCTTATCTTTTGGGCACCACAGATGAGCTTAATTTTCCTAGTTTTTTATTAATTCCTTATAGTAATATAAAAAGAAGGTAACTTATTTATATACAAAGTAAATTTCTAGACACAAATTAAGCAGTTGACACGAACAAAACCATTATTCAGTTTATCTGTATCTGAATTTCTTTCCACATTACCTTCTCTAATCTCAGAATTAGTACATGAAAGCATCAAGTAACAGTGTCCTCTCCTTCCCTTATCTGCTACACACCTCATTTGTACTCACTGCAGCACTACGGTATCTCAATAGCCTGAAAAATCACCTGACACTGCATATATTCAGGTTGCACTCCCTTGGAAATAAATAACTCAATGCTACCTATTCTATAAACACCCTCATTGCAATCCCCCAGAAACCATAAGGATAACCTGCTTTAATTGAAGCAGAGACCATGGTCTGTATTATAACTGTATTATAAGGTCTGTTAAGAGATTCCCTTAACAGCTATTACAGACTGCTTAAGTAAGGTATTTTCTCTCTTCAGAGTAAAATATTCTTAAATAAAGATTACTGGCAAGTGCATTTCCTTTACAAGATTATACAGTCAGATCAATCACTGTAGTCATGCCCATTGACACTACCCCAGAAGACAGTGTTGCTGCTTTCTCTTTAATGGGTAATAGGGCAGCAAAGATGTGTTCCTTTACCCTATTAACAAGTCAAAATAATTCTGAAGACTTTTAGAATGAAAGCTGCTTGGCAGAGTATCCAAGCGGTCAATCTTCTCTACACTGCACTTACAAAAATAAACTCCTTTCCTCAAAAGACCAACTGCTCACATGCACCATCTCAGCTAGAATTAAGGGAAGAAAAGAGGAGGTGCCATTATACACTGAAGAGCTGCTCCTAAAACCAAGTGTCAAACATGAGCTGTGTGCTACAGGGAACTAGCGCATAGCAGCTGACATACTTCTCAAATTGCATCCTTACTCATTGCCTACCTTAAATTTGTAGACGCAGTTGAGAAATGAATTAAATAATCTTCATGGAAATTCCTGATGCAGTGTTTGAAAGTGTTCTAAAATCCTGAAAAAAGTATGAAGATACCTAAAGGGTGATGACAGTACAAAAGAACAGAATTAGCTACTTGAATACTACCCCTCAATGCTTCAGAACCAAGAAAATACCAAGGTTTATCCTAAGGGTAGAACAAAAATTTGTAAGTCTCCTACCAGTTAACTGCAGAACTTGAAGTAAATGTCAGCTAATACGCATATGGGCTCTCCCACAAAACCAGATTTTGCTGTCATGTGGTTTGTTTAGACATGAGGACTAGTAATTGAGTTCCAAAGCTGTACTTCATGAACCTCACCTTTGCTACTACTTGAATGTCTTCATTTCTATACTTTGAAATTTTAACTGCATGGAAAATTTCTACAGCTGCACATTGATTTTGTGCCCATTTATTTTTAATTTAATAATTCTTTTTTTATTTCATATTATAATTAGCAATTAGGATCCTATTTTGCCTATACAGTTTTATATTTGCACTTTAATCTGGAAATCAGTCAACAGGCTTAATTTTACAACTAGAGGGTGCTGGTGGACCACAATGTGAGATGGTGTGCAAAACTCTTGATGACCTTTAGCAGAAAGAAGAAAAATAAAAGAAATCAATTATTAGTGCTCAGTAGGACAAGCTAATATATTCCAGGGTAATACAAATACTGCAATATTATCTAGTATAAGTAAAAAGAAAATTAATACTTTATAGCTGATGCTTGGTTTCATTTTAAATTTAGTTTCAAATTTGCTGTTAAACTTCGCTTCTGGCCTTAGTTTTTGTGCTGTAATGAACAAAAACCCTTTATCTGAACAATATGCATTCCTTTTGCTTCCCTTTGTGTGAGTTGGAAAGCAATTACAGTGTATTATTGATTAAGTGTTTTATGATAAAACACAAAAGCCATCAAGTAAGCAGGAAAGCAAGAAGGAACCAAGATTAATTTAACAATAAAATCTATAATTAAGATTTTACAGATAGAATGTGGACATTAATTACAGATAAATCATTTAATAAGAGTTCTAACAAGAAAGTTATCTTCCAAAATTCATATAATTTCCAACACAAGGTAATTATTTTTTTGCCTTCCAGTACTGTAAGAAAAAATACAAGTATGAGAATAAATAATGTCTATAAATATACCATTCTGTATATATAAAAGTTCCCCCTCCCATCCTTCCTGTCTTTCATTTATCCTTATTGCGTCTTAGAGTCTCTGACAATTCTGTAATTACCTTCAACTAACAGAAATATTAAAATTTTTGAATTAGACCTTAAAAATATCACTTCCCTCAGCCCCCATTCTACACAGCTCAATAACATCTGGGATTTGCCTTCCATTTCTTTGGATCAGAAAGAAACCCAAAACCTGAGACCCCCATGAGACAGTGGCCAGGCAGCTGGTAGAGTGTGGTGACCGTACTGTGGAGAGCAGATCTCTTCAACCCAAACACGAGTTGCTGCAGCCAGCCTGCTGATCACAAAGTGGCAGTGGCTTCAAAAAGCTCTGGGTGTGCAGGTTCACCAGATRTCCAGAGAAGCCAGTGTGGCATGCCATTCTTCTTCTTACATTCCCACTTTGGACCTTTTAGTTGTGCAGGATCGCTGTATGTGGACAACATTCGCCTTGTGGGCAACACCCAAGTGATCCAGTAGTCCCCTTGTGGCCTGCATTAGCTCAGCACATCCTGGACATGCCAGAAATGCAGCACCACAAGTGGGATTGTTTGTTTCCACAATATGGATGGTTTCATGTATTTAAACCAGTCCCTTCCTAGCCTGTGAGGGGCCAACAGTCCAGATTTCCTTTTATGAATTGCCTTATTTTCATACTGTAACTAGCTGTGGTGCCCTATCTCCCCAGCGGAGACGTTTATGGCACGCTCTCCTGGGCTGAGGCCAAGTCCCTGCTCTCTGGAAACACACTCTACTCACATGCCTACCTGCATGCAGCTTTCTTTTGGCCACATTTCTTCCCATGACTTGCCCTCACGAGGGGATGTACCCTGGCATCCATMGGAGACCCAAGCCCCTGCCCTATGCACACCAAGAAGTTCTCATTAAGGAGTCTCCATGCCACAGAATTTCCTCTGGAAAATGGAAAGCTGTCTCCTGCCAGAACTATTTCATGCATAGGACCTCATTCTCCAAAATGTAGCAGCCAGATAAATGAGTTGGTGAAGGCAGCCATTAATTAACACATAGGCACACCAAGGCTCATGAGAGTCTCAGCCCCTTAGACCTCAGGACATGTTTTCACTCCTACTGGTGGCTATGTGCTAGCTAGCACGCAAACAAGAAAAGGAATCATCATTGGTGAAAATGGGATTTTGTCTTGGTAATTGGTTTGTTTAAAATGAAAGCTTTCAAGGGGATAAACAAAACAAATCAAATAAGACGTGTCCAATGCAACAACAAAAAAAAATTGTGACTTACATACTGCAGGCTTGCCAGATGCTACAGATGCTGAGCCAGAGGACAAACTAATGTAAAAATGTATAACAAACCTGATACTGAGCTGCATCTTGTGATGCCTCTCCAAAACTCCTGATACCTTTAGTCTAGAATGCCGCCCATTTGTTTTTTACATACTGTATCTAGTTTGTGCCTAAAGAAACAGCAGTCAAAATTTGCCCCAGTGTTTTATTGCCAGCATATTCTAACACACTTAACTGTGCCTGCTTCATGGATACAGTTGTTGGGGTTTTTTCCTAAATGAGTTCTTTGATCTTTATTTCTCCACATAGACAAGGTCTGCTTACTTGATGCTGCCTTCATTTACAAAGCCTAAATAATAATAATAATTACACCTTAGCTTTTTCTTCAACAGTGCCAGCTGAAATTATACATGAACAAGATGTTTGGTGGGTGTTTCTTTTTCCTCTGGAAACCAGCAGAAAAGCTGTTAAATACTACATATACTAGAATACTGATTTTAATAATACTCAACGTGCACATCAGTTTCTTTGTCAGAAACACTTTAAATTTCTGTGTTACTAATAACTGAAGAGCGTTATTCAGCTTTATAATGTAGTAGGCATTGTCCTTCATATATATTCTAAAGCAGGATGTATGCTGTACATTTATATACAAAGTTGGTCAGAGCACAGACATTGCAGTGTCATGCTTTCATTCAAATTTCAGATGCCATATGTTCAGTACAATCGCACGGCATCAAGATGCAACATATTGCTTTGCAAATGCAAATAATTTCACACAGTGGCCTTCATGACTGGGAAGGGATAATGAAATGGGCTATATTTTACACATATGAAAAAAATAAATAAAATATTTATCATAAATATATGGACCAGTATATGACATTGAAGAACAAGAAGCAAAAAGGAAACAGTGCTCTTGCATAAAGATCGATTCTCTTTGCTGCTGATGGAATGACAGGCTTGGGAGGAGGAGGCTTCTTGTTGTTCTTGGCTTGAGATTTCCCGAGCCCATTGTTGACTTCAATGGGCTTCCCATAACAGTCATAATTTGATAATTCAAAATCCCTTGGCAAGCTTCCAACAATGCTGAAATCATTGGATCTCAGATCAGATTTCGAAGTGCAAACTTTTTTGCATCTGGTCTCACCAACCTATGAAATAAAGAGTGAGGGGAATCATGATCGACTCACCACAACTCATTAGCAAACTTCATGCACCTGCTAAAGAACACTGCAAACAAACATACAGAAAATTACTTGTTGATAGGGATACATTACATCAGACTAATTTGTGGAATGGTTATGTTATAAAGTACTTAAGGATGATCAGTCAATCATACCAACTAATCCAAACATTCATAATTGTGTAATTTTTCATGCACAAGGTGCCTCATGCTCTGCAATCTGCTATAGTTAGACTCCTTCATTTTAAGATGATAGAAGGGTAGAGAATATTTTTGTGGGGAGTATTTTTGGATATTGATTCTGTGCTGACAAACCTGCAGAACTGATACTATTGATTACTTGCAGATTTCTAAGCTTTGAAACCCATAGTCAGAATTAGCCCTAAAATTCAATGTTTGATGCAATTGATTTCAGTTTGTTCTGGTTCTAAAGAGTTATCAGGTCAGGATCCTATACCTCATCCTAGGGTGACCATCTTGCATTATACYTGTGGAGTTTAGTGTCTCTCTAAAATCAGGGAACACAGATATAACACTGTTCTCAGCACTGCAGAAGTGTTTAACTGGGAAATCTAAATCTAACAACAGAATTCCTGTGTTTCCTATAGCTCCTTTAGTGCTTTTTGGGATCAAGCAGTACTTTTTTCTGTGGGGAAAAAAGGTTCCTATATTCCCTTCCTTGGATTTTATAAAATTTTTATTTCAGATTCAGCACATCTCTAGGAGAGCCAACCCCACACTGTTCAGAGAGCTTGAAGTGATTTAGAGACTACTTGCAAGGCACTGTGCTTTGTGACTTGGATAAACCTCTCCCAAACTTTCACTTCAGTTGGACTACTCAGGAAAGCAGAGAGAAGAATACAGACTACAAATTTGTTCACATATATAACCTTAGCATTAGTTGAAAAACTGCTATTTTTCAGGCTATACCCATGGGCAACTGACATAAATGTTAGTTTCAGTAAGGCTTCCTGGAGCCATTGGTCCACTAAAACTCAGCAATTCCAAAAGCGTCCTGTCCGTTTTACCCATTAGCCTCTCTCCTCTACAATGCCCTCAGGTATTTTATCCTCAGCTCTCTCCACCTCTGGTTTTCTGCAGTTTTTGGCTGATAGTTTGGGATATTTGCATGGTCATATTTTGTAACTACTAAAATAATAATAATAATAATAATAATAATAATAATAATAATAATAATAATAATGTCATAAAATAAAGTACCAGGTTTATAGATGAATGAAAAATATTCTGAAGAATATTATTGGCTTCTTCTATGACAGTAACAACTTATTCTGCATGGAAAGAACTGAGGCAATCAGGAAGAGACTTGAACTCTGATTGGGGCTTTTACTCCCATTATTGACAAAACTGATTCTAGTGCAAGGTGGAAACAAGACATGGCGTTATTCCTTCTGAAAAACAGTGGATACACCTTCCCAAATTTTCCAGAGTTCTATTTCTCATGAAAGTAGTACATTTTGAAATAGATGCATTGAACAGAGGTGCAGGTTTGTCCTGCTTCCAGCCAGGAGAGGATTAAGTTTTGCAGTAGCCAGGAGCAGGCATGGCCAGGGCACAGAGTTTATTCTATATCACCTCATGTCATTGCCAGGGCTGGGGAAAGGGATTCTTTTCTGGCACAAAGACTTTTCTTCTGGTTGACAAAACGTGCAGAGGGAGCCATCCGGTATTGCCTATTGCCAGAGAATTTTTCTGTGTGAATCATTTATTTTCTTACACCTTTTGTTGTTAATATTATTGCTGTTAACTGCTCATTTTCTTATCTCATTGCCATTTWCAGTAAAGTTTTCTTATCTCAAACCATGATCTTTACCTTTTGTGCCTCCACTTGGTCCAAGGAGGTAGAGCAGTGCGTGGTTTTAGTGGGAGTACTAGATTGGAGAATACCATTCCTAAACCACCACAAAATCAAGATTCCAGGTTACAAAAAAGAAAAACAAGACAGGTGTTCCCTGATGGCAGGACAAAACTATACATACAAATCTCTTGCAACTGTCTCCCAGTCCTCAAAGACCTGACAGCCTAAGACAGTGTTCATTACTGGAGTAGCAGGGGCAAACTGTCTAGTAAGGCGGTGACTAAGACACAGATAAACATGATTATATGACCCTGGGTGACAGGATGCTATTATTCATCAATCTGAGACATTCCTTCCAATCAGAGCATATCCAATGACATAGGTAATGAAGATATAAAGCAGATCCTTGTGCAATGAAAAATGAGCTTGCGGGACTGGGGTGCATGTTAACTGAAGAGTGATAGGAATACTAGATTTTTTACATGGTCAAACCTAGCAAGATTTAGTAAGACCACTACAAGAAATAGAATCATGTATGAAATTATAGGCCTCCTTTTGAATTTGAAAAACTTGTAGCCCATTCCTCATACTACCAGTAATACGTTGTAAAAATTCAGCGACACTAATTGTAGGCTAAATTCTCTCATTTATAGCAGAGAATATTCCTGTTCCAAGTGCAGTATCTAGAGTGCCCCCCTAAAGGCTGTTACAAGTCGGTTCTCATTCCCATTCAGGACTGAGAGTGGATTCTAGGTCACCTCTGCCTTATAAGCAGAGAACTGTTCACAGCACGTTCACACAGAGCTTTGCTTAGTTCAGTGTCAGCTGGAGTACTGATTTATCAGGGTAACACAATTTTCCTTGTATGAGCAACCTGGCCCAAATTTTTATTTAATAAGTATATGTTACTTTTGAAACCAATTTCATCTTTTTCTTTGGCTTTACAAATCTGACATTCTTCTATTTACTGCACTCAGCTGCTGCATAAACATATTTTTAAATTTTTTCTCATATATCTCTTCACCTCTCCAATGTTTCTGTTGTTTTAATCTAAATTCACTCCAGTTGACCTACAGCTTTCTCTAAACAATGTTAGATAATATAAAGTATATATGATTATCTGCTTTTTATTCATTTTGCCTCGGTTTATGCTAGAAGTGTAACAATAATCCTAACAATACCTCTGCTCCTCCACACTTTCCACATTTACTGCACAAAAAACTTACCAAAGGCTACAGGAACCTTTTCTGTACAAAAAATATTGTAGGGCTTGATTTTAGAGTACCACAGTGAAGATATGTAAAGAAAAGTAAAATGTTAAATGTTATATCCTTTTGTCTTCATCCTGACACAGAAAATATTTGATGTCACTTGCCTTATCCTGCCCCAGTACCATGACCTGTGGGCCAGACCCAACCCACAGGATGCTTCCACCAGATTTATGGCTTTTCCCCAGCAGGGGATGGAGAGCAGGTGTTTGGGAAGAGAAGGCTTCTGGGATAGTGTAGGGACACCCTGCATTTCCAGGGAGCTGGGCAGCGACTCCTTGTCTCTCTGCAATGGATTTGAGGGATGGCCAAGGAGAGCATAGGAAGGTGACAGCTCTTGGGGCTTGGCCCAAAACACAGACCTAGTTCCCTGTTTCTTCCAGGACTGGACCACCTTGTCTAGGTTTGGTRGGATGGACAGACCACCTGTTTTTTCATTAACAGCTCAGAAGTACCTAAAAACGCCTCCTAGAATCCATAAGGACCCTTGTGATATCCTTTTTCACCTTTTAAATAATTCAGGCTGACTGGTGCTTGCTGCCAAGCTCAGCATCTGCTGCTGCTCCAGAGCTGCAGCACGTGTGCCTCTGCAGAATGCCTTTAGTTGCAGAATTAGGGGAATAATGTGAGAAGAAAATCTCCCAAAGACTTTGGGAAAAGAGATGAAAGAATAAGTGCTGCCTATACATRCAGCCTGCAGGGAGGAGCAACTAACTCCCCAACTCTGCCTCTGCTGCTTCTGGTGCTCCTCCTCCCTTTCCACATTTACTGCCCAAACTAGTTACACTAGATTTTCCTTTAAAACATCCAGGATGGAGAATTTTTTCCATTACTTTGTTCCTCAGAAACATATGTACCTTATTTCTAATCTGAATTTATTTGACTTCAATGTTCAGATATGAGGCATGACTACAGTTAGTCTGATTAACTGCTGGTACACAGAGATGGTAACAAATCTAACCATGATTTTGCATAATTCAGATGATGTAACCAGGCTGACACATGAAGCCAAGAAAAATGTTCTTAACGAGTTTCTTACCTTCACATCGTTACCTCTGTCAACCAAATTGATAATACTTAAAAAGTTATATTCAGTTTGWTTAAATCAATAAACAGACAGATCAACTTCAATTTCAGTGACCCATTTATTAGCTAACATGGGGCTGGATTATGAGTAATATYAAAGATAATTAATAATTACAAACAATAATTATTAGTCAGAGCCCTGTAAGCTATGCAATATTCTCCACTGACTGATGTCAGGCTTATAATTATTYATGTTATGCCACTTAGCTTTAAAAGTACTGGCACAAAGTTAGCTTCTTGCTCTATTTTGAAACCCTCCCAGATTTAAAGRATTTATTAAAAAATCAACATTAATGTTCCACAGCACTCACAGACCAGTTCTGTAAAAAAATTCTAGATGCAACTTAAGCTGAAATTTTGATTGTAAATGTCTAAMTTTAATAGATACTGTTTAATATTCTCATCAGCTACTGTGAATGAGAGCTATTTCATTCACACATTGAATATATTTGGCTTTTCCCCAGACATAGAGCAGAGTATTTGTTCAATGCTTTTCTCTTTTCAGTTCATTCTTGATACTTACAGTACCTCTACCTCTACCTAGTATAGTACTATTACTCATCTTACAAGGTTTTTTATTCTTGCTATATATGCAAAGTAACTTCCTATTGCTCTCAGTTATGCTTAGCATATATCTCTTTTCTTACTTACACAATTATTTTATTGAGTTCAGCTTATATTACTTGCTATCACCTTCCATTTGCCAGTGAGGAGAAAAAGAGAAATGCTTGAATGATAGTTTTCAATTGTGCTATTTGTTATATTTTGTGGTTTTTCTTAAATTAGTGTAGCTTTACTTCTGGTTTGAACACTATTAGCTCAGCAGCCCCACTTATACTTTTTGTTTAAATTCTTCCATCCAGATTAGACAGCTGACAAATTTGTGAAATYGGACCTTTCACAGCACCAAAAAACAACAGGGACTCGATTTAATTTGTTTTGTGCAAATAGAATAAAGATCCTTTTCAATTGACTGTTCATCCTGCGATCAAGTCCTCTTTACCCATCAGGATGAAGTGCAATATAAAAACCATCATTTTTGAGAGCAGTTATTGTCCATAACTCCCAGCAAGGCTTCAAACATGCTACAGCACTGGCAGCTTCTCAAGCCCAGCACGTGTCCCTCAGGCTGAGGAGCTTCCCTACTGGAATGCTGTGTTCCCTGTCCAACACAGCACATCCTCCTTGCCACAAAAYCCCCTCTGCTGCTGTGCTCCCAGCCTCCTGTTGGCACGCACATCTGCCCCCAGTGCTGCCAGCTCTGGAAGGGGTTTCCATACAAGATGAAGGAGGAGTTTTTTAACAAGCTCTGTTATTCATCTCTCTTGCACTTGTTTTGTGCTCTTCTCTTGTTCTCGCCGTAATGATAGATGTGGATTATCAATAAAGTAATGATTATTTAGCATTAGTCTGTACTCACACTGGGTATATTTTCKAGTGCAGCTCAGCAGGAATATGCTACCACATTCCAAATATTCCTTGCAAAATACAGGGCAAAAAATATTAATGCATAAAATATCACAGTATTACAGCGCAGCTGAGGTTGGCAGGGACCTCTGGAGATCATCTAGTCCAACCCCCTGCTCAAAGCAGACTGYCTGGGGCCTTTTTAAAGTCATGTTTGAATTATCTCCAAGGATGAATACAGGAGTCACTGGAGCAGAAAGTACCTACTCTGTACCTGAAATGCTGTCAGGAACTATTAAAATAGGCTGCAGCCTGTGGTTTTGTGTACAAGGTAAAATGTAAGCTGGGTTTTTGGTGGTTCTACAATAAAAAAATTGAGTCTGGAGTTCCATGTGAGGGAAAAAAGCCTGGGAAGACTAGGACACCACAGGTCACCACCAGTGGTCAAGTACATTGCAATCCAATAAAGATGAATATAACCCATCTCTGGTTTCAGAGCCTAGATGTGGCTCTGACAAGATAAAGCAAGCAATAGCACCACTTTTTAAAAATAACTGGCATTAGAGCTATTACCACCACTTGCACAGCGCTATTCATCATCTGCCAGAACCATTCTTTTAGCAAATGTTCTCTCCAGTCATTAGCACATTATCTGTGGGGGACAGCTTCTAAAAATGGGCTTGATGAAAATGTGACTTTTCAAATTGAGGGTTGTTGTTATAGTTAACAGTGCAATCTCTCACTGTAATCACGTCAGCAATGAAAGAAAAAAAAATGATTCATCTTCAAAACATTTCCCTTTCTGCTTGTTTTTCTCACTGTATGATGTTTCATTGCTAGGAAACACATGCAAACTCCTGCTGAGGATTCCCAATAAAAAGCCAGGGCAAGCAGTTATCACCAGATTGCATAATTTTCTCCTCTGCTTAGAACTGCATCTACTTGCAGCCTCTATGAGCTGAGGGAGCCAAGCTGTATTTTCTCATGGCTTTTTGCCTCTAAGTGCATAGCCACTGCTTCTCCTAGAAAAACACATCAGAACTGCTTATTTTCTCTTCTTTTTCCTACAGATTCAGGGTGATCTTGACAGACAGACCACTTGACTTTAATCAGACAGTCATATTGATAAACCTCTGGGTTTAAAATGGCACTGACATTTCAAGGGTTTTTGTTGGAGGGAGCATGACTCATAAAGCTTGGACTTGAGGGGCTGGCATATGCTAGCAGCAAGCAGCTTTTCTATCAGCCATTCCCCAGGATCTGGTGAAGTAACTATACATCCACGGAAGCCTTTCTCCATCTTTGGGTGATTGGCAAATTGTGAGCACTCTTTTCACTTTGCCATCTTCACTGTCATTGTTGGACATTATTGATCATGACCACTGACTATTGATACAGTGACAAAAGTGCTTTCTGCTGAAAACTTTCAATGAAACCTTGCAGGTTCTGTTATAGGGGATCTCTTCTCCTAAACTGCAATTATGAATTAGATTAAGCTTTTAATACTTATGATACACTGAAAAGCTTATCCCTTTAGTCCATAAAAAAGGAACAATAGCTGCTTGTATTTTTAGGGATTATTGTGAGGTTTTGTTACAGTTGTTTTTTACTAAAATAAAATATGCCAAGTCTCCAAACCAGATGCCATTTTAACTTTCACAAATGGAGCAAGCACAGGAAAACAAGTTGTTCCACAAAGTCTGGAACCAGAGACGTCYGATCGCCCCACTTGCTTCCCTCTGATCCTCCTCATAACCAAGAATCTTCTCAACCCAGCAACTCCCCTGTACCCCACATGCAGGCCCTTTCCCCAGATCCCCTGCAGAGACGTCACTGCTGCAGCGCTGCAAAAGCAGGAAGTGCACAGCTTGCTGCTCAGGAAACACAAACTGCCTTGGCATCAGGATCAGGGCCATTTTATAGTGAAATAAAGTAACTTCTCTTTTTAAATTTGATTCCCCTCTAAACAATTTATAGATATGTATCAGCAYCATTCAGTTAATGTTTCATAATACGTAAGAGCTTAATTTAATCAGGAGAAACACTTATAAATGGAATTATTCATGCCCTCTGTTTTTTCCCACTTGGAGTTTTCTGCTTCCACATCTTTTCTGTTGCTTTTGCCTTCAAGTCCCATCTGGTCTATCCACTGTTTCAAGCCTAGCTATGCTGACATTTCCAGCTACACCCTCAGTCACTTTTGCCTGAATATCATCTCCTATGTGGAAAAAGAACATCCTTAAAAATTTCTACAGGACATATACTTATTACTGGGGTGCAGTTATAAGTCATCCTTTTCTCCTAAAGTCACTTAAGTCTTTCCAGGCATTTAGCAAAGTATTTGCTCCTGCCTCCCACACAATCCTACATGACCCTGATGAGAAACAGCTCCTGAAGTTCTGGGACAGCACTCTGGCCTCTTTTTGTTTTGTATTCTTTATGCCTTTCAACATACAGGTTTTTTCCATTATCTGCTTCTTTAATGTTTCTCTCTTTTGCATATTTTCCATATGACAAATGCATCCTCTACTTGATCATTACTAGGTCTGTATGGGAGCAATCCAAATTTTGTGAGGCAGGCCAACTTTTGGATTAGAACTCAGAGCTACCAAAAGATTTACACCTGTTCTGATTTAGGACTTTAGTACATGCTTTTCCAGGGCCAAAAATTTTCAAAGTACTCCTATGCAGTAGCAGGTTCAGAGAGGGAGTTTTCAATGAGGCAGATTTATAGATTTCAAATATATAAAATCTAGCATCACTGTCCTGACACATCCTGATGTCAAATGATTCATTGGTCTGGGACCTTTTTCTATCTCAGTCTGGTCATCTTCCCAGAAATTACCAGCCCAGGATACGTTTCCTCTGGTAGGTTGTGTTTCAAAGCAGGTGGATTAATTCAAGTTGGATCATTAGCCATGAGCTACTCAGCCACACGACTAGCTTGTACAGCAAGGAATACCTATTTCCAATATAGCTTGTAAAATAATTTTTTTTTGTAAATCTCTTTATAAAGATCATGAGAAGCTACTGGAATGTTAAAGGTCTCTCATAATAAATTGGGAAGACTGGGAAGACCCTGAAAAGTGCAGGTTAAACATGAAAAGCTGAGGCTGGCATTTCAAGATCATGGAGGGGAGATGCTRTGAGAGGAGGGCAGACTGAATTCTAAATCCTAAAAACCTTCAGCCTTCTGCTAGACATCACTCATGGGGAACATTGCTTAACTCCTGTGCATAATGATTCCCCTTCTAAGTCTTAAAACACACTGTATACCAGTGCCTTCTTGAAAAAAATTAAAATATGAAAGCACAGCATATTTGATAACAGATAATTTTGTTTTCCACTTGGATATGACAATGGCATGTACCGTAGAGGATMCACATATCAACAAGAATCAGTAATTTAGCAATTGGTTTTGTTCACACCACTGAAAAAGTGTAAATTTTTGTTAAACTTGTAATTTATCAAGCTGAACACTTAACACTTTTTAAGTACTGGAAATAGGAAAACTATATGCTGTGCTGCTGGATTTTTGCAACTATTCTGTCAGAAGAAACAGCTGAATTTGGGACCTGCAGATTGCTGAACACAAAATTATCCCATTCAGTTCAGGGAAGCAAAACCACAGCAGAGCCATTTTCTTTCTCATGTTGCCTAGGCTTGGGGAATTACTCATGACACAAGTCAAAGCAGTCATGGGGTTACTCTAAGCTGAGACTACTTGCCTACCAAAACATTTCCCAAAGACTCTTCTACCAGATAAGAATTATGGTAGTTAAGTGCACTGAGCTGCAGGTATTGCAGAACAGTGCAGCTACCTGCAGCTCTTCTGGACTAGGGGCAATTAGTTAGTCAAGCTGGGACAATCCCGGCTTGGTACTAAGATAGGATTTCAGCCATTCTTGCATAAACTACTCCTTTTTTGAAGAAACATTGAAGTCAGTGTGTACCAATATTACCACTTGGATCTAGCCTAGTAGCTTTATTTTATACAACAGAATTGCTGAGTCATTGAAAAGGACAAGCCAAATTCATATTAGACATGTTGTAGAATAACATATTTTCTTCTGCAGAATAAATGTCAAGTAAATATCACTTAGGACTGAAGGCAGTTGGACTGGGATGTTTGAAAACTCTTGGAGCACAAACAGGGACTTCTAAAATATCAGGAATTTAGCAACATGATGGAAAACTTCAGCCTGAGTGAAGATGTACATGTCATCTTTAACCATATAGTGAAATCTGACTGATTTACACATAAACTCCAGCTGGCAACGAAAGAAATGCAGGAACTGTTTGACACAAACAGACAGGTCTTTTGTCTACAAATGCCTTGACTTCTGGATTCCTGGCTTCACAGGCATGCAATGCAGTGCAGCTGTGGCCATCCCAGGGAAAGCATTGAGCTGGGTGTTATTTGAGTATGCTCTTAGCAAATACTGTCTGAGAGTTCTGTCCTCTGAATAGTTACAGTTTGACAGCTGCTATTTATTATGAGAAAAATAGCAACTGTAAAGCTGCTTGCTACTTTATTTACCTGAAGCTAAGCAGCAACCATGCTGCTACAATATTAAAAGATAAATTTTTCACTTAGAACTTCTGACCCCAAATCACTAGGGACCAAKTGGTCAGGTTGCTGGCCATTAGTTACCAGCATGTTTTTTACTGTCTTGACCCCTTCCAAGATTAAGCACTATTTAAAATTATTACAAACATTATATTCCTGGAATTGGGTTAATAGAAAAGAATGCTGATTTTGCATACAAAGCTTTTCAGCTCCTACCTGTAAAGTGCTGATGTGAACAGGAGTCCCTGTGCCATTCACAGTGTTCTTCTTGGCAGCATTTCCACCCTTCCCTTCTGCTTGCTCTGCCTTGGCAATCTTTGCTTTTTCAGCTTCAATTCTCTTTGGATTGTTTAGCATTACCTGAACCACAGCATATTCCACCAGGGATGCAAACCCAAAGAGAAGGCAAACAATCAGCCAGACATCTAAGGCCTTCACATAAGACACTTTGGGAAGTTCAGCAGCAAGAGTGGTACATTCAGAYGCCAAGCTGAGCACTGAGAAAATACCTACAAAAAGAGAAAACAATATATTGAATAAGAAAACTTCCCTTTAATGACACTGGCTTTGCTCTTCCTCTGAAACAGACAATAGTGAATGATGTTTTGCAACAGTGAATGGGACTTCACAATGTGGTCGGTGCAGCAGGTGTACAAAGTGCACATGCCTTCAGCTAATGAACAAGGTAAACACTTAGGTAGGATAGTGCAGTTAATGATGAATTACTAATAATGATTACCTTCATTTTATAAACAGAGAAACAAATAAGTGAGTCTAAACTGGTTGTTATGGTTTCTTGTCCCATCACACAGTTGGGAAATGGGGTTTCTAAAGATTTATCTCACAATGTCCATCTAATTCTGGGAAGGTGGAAGAAAAAAATATGATACTTTAACCAAAAAATGGAGTACTTTAAATTAGAATAGCATTGTCCCAGAAATCTAAACTGTGCTATAGCAGGAGCAATTCTCTGAATGAGCTGTTCACAAGTGTGATATTCAGACCTTAGGTAAAAGGGAAGTTTTTGCTGACGAGCAAAGCTGTATGACCAAATCAAAAAGCCTTTGTTCCCAATTCACTGAGAAGATGAAAACGTGGAGGTGACTGAGGGTTACAGTCATTCCCTATTTGAGCTTCCAGGATCAAGAAGAAGCTTTCCAGATAAAGGGCATTTCATGAARCTCTTATCATGAAAAAAGCCCATACGTGCAAAGGCTGCTAGAAGGTCACACTCATCATGGATTTCACCAAGCATTTCCCCTAATAAGGCTTCCAAATGTCACCATCAACACAGGATTCATATCACAAGAAACAAATACAAGCTTGACGCCAAAGAAAGATTTCTCACAGGCTCCTGTGAAAATAGGAGCATGAAGAGCTACATTTGGAAAAAGCTAACTTCAGAAATGGCTGTCATGTAGGGAAAAATTAGTTCAATCTCCATGTTCAGAATGTCTCATTTTGGTTTTGTGAATGCTAATGATAAAAATCTTTATTTATGAGTGGGAGGCTTAATGAAATAGAATTGATGTCTATAAAAAATGCTGGCCAAAAGGAGTCTCAACTATGTTTGTTATGGTGCATGAAATTTTTTTCCATTCACAGAGAGATTATTTCATTCAGATCCTTTTTAAGTAACTGAGGATGTGAAAATGTAAATTAAAATGAARCTATCTGAATTGGCCTATGAAAATATTCATTTCTACTTGATCAYAAGGAACACATTCTTTAGCTGCTGTTCCCATTTGGATTTCAATAAGATTGATATGGTATTTTATTTAGCATTAATCTCAAATGGACAATTCACTTGCTCTTAGAACACTGAAACATAAAAAAGTGTTTATGGTCATGTGATTTTAAACTACAAAATTTTATGATGTTTTATTTAGAAATGWGTAGTATCAATGTACCACTGCAAAGCTGGAAACTTTTTGTCCATGGGGATAGTAAAGAATGACCAGATGTGTTATCTCAGAACAGAATGATACAGCAAATACTGAACTGAATCCTCAGCGTACACTCTGGCTTACTTTCYATCTACTGTATCTGAAGCATTCACACACAAAGTGTATGCACGTCAAACAACTCTGCACGTCACTGAGCTCTTGGGGTCAGCAGGCCATGCCAGAGCTGTAGTCCTGTGTACAACCCAATTAGTCAGATAATATTGTTACTATTAACTCTGTGTCCTGCTATTTCACAATAAATGAAGGGCCTGCCTACTATGTTGGGCTGAGTAGCRTGACTGCATGAGCTTGAAGTACTTTCATGAAGTAAGTCTCTGACGAAATAAAGCCAGTCAGGTAACAGGAATGCTAGCTCTTTTCCAAATATTGCGTCTATTAATCTTCAGAAAGACTTCTCTGATATGTAGCTATTAAGAGCCTACTTATTGTCCTGCTTTCTTACTCATCCAAATGTTGAAATTCCTGTAAAATGAATATTGCCTGTGTTTGCAGCATCACCCATGCATACACAGATCAGATTTGTCCAGGCTGAGAGGAGATTGTGTTTGTCACCCAAATGCTGGAACTACAATCAAGTGAAGTCTTAATGCCAAGGTGGAGTTTACAGGACTTGGAATGAGCAGAGTTCAGTGAAAATGATGAGTGGATAATGGAAGTGAAGTTGCTTTCAGGGTCCAGTGTCATGTAGCCAAAGCAACTGAGAATGGCTCAATGGTGTTACAGTGGATYGTGACAGCACGTGAAAACGCAGGTTACCCAGTGGGACTCTTGCAGCACTTGCATCAGGATTGATCCAAAATGACAGCCAGGATAGAACAACAATTAGCAGTGTAGGAGCATAAACACCCATCATGTAAAATCCAACTTGTCTTCTTAAAGTGAAGATTACTTCTACGCAAGTGTAATAACCTTTAAAGAAATAAATGCATTAATGTTCAWTGTGCTTTGCAGGTGAGCTTCTGATCCATATCTTCCAGGTCTTTTTCTGCCTGAAAGCAAAAGTTCAATGCTTTGATTTTCTTTATAAAGGTAAATATTTTAATTAAAAAAAAAATGAATCAAAACACGGATTTACTAAAGCACCAATTGTGGTTAGGGTGTGGCACTTTGTGCTGTAAGGAACTCTTCCACTTTTCAAAGCAGCAGGAGGCTGAAGTGACTCCCAGCTTGATGCTGGCTTCAAGATGCAGTTCAGACAAAACCAATAGGAGTCTAGCAGCCCTACTAGTTTAAGCTCATCTGAAAATCCTACTTAGCATTAATTTGTGCAAAAGATGAATWAAGAAATATTAGTCAAGCAGGTTTAGAATGGAATGAGGTGAATGAATGTGACTAACTGGAGACCTCCTCAGTACTGAAAGTCGGTACAAATGACTTCTAAAATTGGTAAAGACATTCTTAAAAAGACCCTGGAAAAGCTGCGAATTTTGTAAACAAGGAAGAATGTATCAAATCTTTTAAAATTAACATCTAAAGCATACAAACTTCAGAYGATGTTTAAGATGAATTGAACCCAAAACAAAGGTGCAGTTACTAGATATTTTACTGGATTTAACAAATGTATCAAGAAGTCTGATAACCAGAAAATAATTTCTGTCCATATTTTCACTCAATTAGAAGAACTTGAATTTCTATGTTTATAATAACACAACAGTGTTGGAAAACACCTGAAAACTTCAAAAACTATTCTATCACAAGAAAAAGGCATTTCTATGTTATATTACAAAAACTTCAAAATTCAAATCAGACTGTATTTATTTTCCAGGTGGTGAGATACTTATTTAGAGGATAGAATATGTCAAAAAAATTCTCCATTTACCTCCCATATTGTATCAATTAAGTGCTGTACAATGATACATTGTTAAAGCGCTGTTTGGGTGTAAAAACACCACAACGACAAAAACAGAAAACATGAAGGGCAAACATCCTTGTGTAGAAGACACTATACTGCATTTTATGGCTCATTCCATCATCTTCAGTGATCACTTAGCTGAAAAATTTTCCCTCTATAATTTATAAATGGATTCCAGACACTTTTAGGTTTTGTTTTCAAATGAGAGATGACCTTCAAAATCATTATTTGTTTGTGTTATGTAGGAAATACATTCTCTATGCTTTCATTTGAATAATATTTAATCAGACAGAGTATGGTATCTATTGCCTCACCATTCAGCTCAAAAGGACCTATTTGATCTGCCATAAAATTGATGAATAACAGGAAATTTGCAAATATAAATATTCAATGTATTGCTACCAAAGCAGCCCAGATTTGCTGACCCTCTTTCAATTTAGGTAGGTATGATAAAACATCAGTTGACAGAAATAGGCAGTAAAGATTAAGGGGTTTTGCAATTGTCAGGGAACTCCTACACAAGCCATAATTTTGAAAATCTGCTCCTTGATGCAAAACTTCTCTTGATTATCTGACAAAATTATTTAGCTCCTTGTGAAATCTGCTGCTAAAAAATACCTCCAGCGYAAGAATTTTCAAGTAAATAAAAAAATGGAGCATTGAAAACAGCCTTTAAAAATATTTCAGTGCACTAAATATTTGACTCATATTACTGAAATATTAATTCTGGTTTTGGTTAAATGGAGGCTTTTTACAGAATGGATTTGCAATAAAAGAATTGTGAAAACTTTTCAAAATGGTTCTCTCATGTTCTTTCTTTAATGTTCAAAGCACACATACACAGAATGTGAATATTTTACTGAACATTTTGCATCATGTCATTCGTGGTCACAAGTTGCTGAAATTTGAGAGAACACCAATGATTTTCTTTGTGTATAATTCTTGAATATTTTTCTTTAGGGTTCCTAAAAACTTGGGGTTTCTATCTACAGTTTTTTTAGACATTTAATTTCAGATTTAGGGCATACCTCAAAATAATCACAATAGAATATAAGTTTTACAATTTTTCCATTGTATGAATTTTATTTGGGAAATGCAAGATCCATTCCTTTAGTTTTTCACTACTTTATGGACTATTTTTTTCAGTAATTACATTTTTTAAATAGGAACAAAATATTTCTCACRCTGCTAAGAAAGGTTTTGCCATATCCTGAAYGCCATCACTGCTAGCTGCTAGCTATGCTTTCAAAAAACCCAGATTTTTTCTGAAAAGAGCTAATTTGTTATTATTTAAGAATTATAAATCTCCTGTGAAGAGTGGATGAATTATGTTCTTAGCATGAGATCTCACTCATTTTGCAGTTAAAAACCAAAGCRCACTTTTATTTTCATTATCTTTTCAAATTAAATTCTTAACTCTGAGATCTGCTAAGATTTCTTGAGATCTCTCCAGGCTTGGAATCTACCACAGGAGCAACTGCAAGTAACAGAGCCTCCACTTCAGGTGAATAGCCAACAGGAAACTTTCAGAGGGTCCTCAAAAGCTGCAGCASCACAGACTTCCCAATTGAGTTTTAATGGAAGATTTATTCCCATGATGTAAAAGCACTGACTAAAATACAGCTGCTCTTGTAGAAGGTCTTGTGGTTATCACAGCATGAGTCATTTGGATATAATCGTAGGCAAGAATCAATCAAGGTGAAAAGGTAAATCATTAAAAGCCAGAGTACAGAAAACATTGGAAAAATGTGTGCCAACATTAAAAAAATAATCATAGGAATAAATAAATACAGGGCTGAGGATAGCAAGCAGCTTTCAAAAATGACAGAATTTCCAGAACATTTAGAAAAAGGAAGAATCCACAGGGTGAAGCATTTGGAATTACACTCYAGTACTAGCCACTTATGGAAAAAAAGTCTAACCAGAAAATCAAAATTTACCCACTTTGCTGCAACTGGCATGATTCTGCACGAACAATCTTTCAGAAAAGTTGGACATTTACAAGCATAAACAGGTATTAGGAYCACAGAAATAAAATGGTGATAATAAGACCACAATATCTGTAAGTAAAGCCAAGGCAAACATTTAATCTCTTCTTCAACTTGGATATTTCTATATTTGAACTAGTTTGTAATGATCACATATTAAACTTACCATTATATGAACTACTCATTGGTTAAAAGTAATCTATTTTATCCCAGGAAATGTAAAATATAGACTGGAATATTAACCATTWACTATAAACAGTAATTGAAGGAAGCTTAGAGTTTTTTACCAAGGAAGYCACTTATATTACCTACCTGTGCCTTTGTAATACTTGGTACAGTTACCATATTCAATATCCTCCTTTTTAATATCAAACTGAGGCAGAGCAATTTTCTCTAGCTGTACGGGATCTCCAGACTGCCAGATAAACCGTAAGTCATCAGTTGTGTAACCAACTGCAAGACAAAAGAACAATAATAATTGTCAAAAGATCCACCTCAATCACAGTAAACACTGCAAGGAAACCTAGCAYATATGTATTGTATATCTTTCAGTCTTTTTCTTTTTATTTCCTGCTCAAATAAATAAATACAAAAATTAAATAATCTGCAGCTGCATTTTTATGTGGGCTGAAGTTGGGAYTTGGTGGATGAAACATTACATTATCAGCAATATTAGGATGACTAAGAGGTATTTGTTACAGGGTGTACTTTTCAAACAAAGAAAGCAAAGCTGTATTTTTCACAGCTTTCAAGCCTCCATACTCATTCATACTCTACTTCAGCAAAAAYATGAAAAAGATGAATTTTAATGGGTCTGAGTAACTTCAAAAGAATTTAACAACTCAATTACCATGATGAATCTTGGTGTTTGTGTAAAACAACCACACTGCTTATTTTCTTGGACTAAAAGCCCTGAATCATGGCAGCATTGCAATTCAGGAAATACTTGCCCAGGAATTAGAGCAGATGTGCAGTCCTACAGAAATCAGCTCAGTGCCTTCCTGACCCACTGAGGACAGACAGACCTCAGCAAACCKCTGAGCACCCAAATCATAATATATACACCAGCACCAAGTGAGAGGCATGAAAGTTAGACTCACAATATTCAAGAATAAAGCAGTATTGATTAAATATGCATAATCAGAATCATGATTTACAAGCCATTTTTTTCTACCTTCTGTTCATTAAAGATTAACTTAATTCAAACAGAGAAAATGAGTGTTAGATGGAAACACAGATGAGGAAACATAAAAAAGATGGAGTTGGAATGCATCATTTTGCAGTTCAAAGCCTGAGAAAACCGTTTAAAGAGCCATTATTTTTCTGGAGGCATTAGATTATTCTTTTTAATTTTTGAAAACCAGCTGTGATTAAGAAAGTGAAACTGTTCATAAATGATGTCTTTATGATTCACAATAATTTAATAAAAATCACAGTGTTTCAAATCTTCATATTATAATACACTATCAAAATTGTTTTAATGTTTCATTCATAAAATCATTTTCACCCTGTTCCAACACACAGCATATCACAAAACTGCCAAGATCCTCTATGATAACAATTACTGGAGAGTGAAAATTGTGTCTATAGAGAATATGTAGAACAGGGGATTATAACTGTGGATATGAGAACATCATAGTAACAACTGATGGCCTTTTTTGATTTCAAAATTTAGCAAGTAACAACAAAATATTGATTTTAAAATAACCTAAGAATAAAACTGCCAATTGGTAGCAGGGAAAGAACTGGAAGSACAGATAGGAAGTCATGGGTACCCTTCTTACTTTTGATAACTAAATTAAAAGGCAAAAGAAAGCTTAGTGCACAGTCCTTTCAAAGACTGTGCACTAAACAGAAGAAAGTTTAGTGCACAGTCTTTTCAAAGAAGCAAATTCACTGCATTTGAGTATATCATCTTAGCATGATTTTTTTTAACAAGTAGTTTCTCCTTGCATGACTATACCTTTCAACACTTGTAAAGTGGACTTGCTGGACTGAGAAATCTTAAGTGAACTTCTATTAGTATTAATAATTCCAGTTTAACCCCAAACTGACTTGGGTTTTCCATAAGAGCTTACTTCAGATAATGTACATACATGGTGGTGATGAACAAAATTACTATGGACATACAAAAATTCTAAAGATAAATGCTGACAATCAAAACCTAAATTGTAAAACTCTGTTATTATTATTATTATTATTATTATTATTATTATTATTATTAGCCTTGTCCATATTGTGATACCCTGCCCAGCTTTGGTTAACCTTACTTTTTCTTCACTTGTGACTTCTTTTCCCTAACCTCAACTTTCCCACCAGACCTGCTGGAGTAAGAGCCGAACAAGTTTATATGTTACAGCAGGAGCAGACTGGAATAGGTCACCTTCCTTCTCTCTGCTTCATGCTCATCCTTATTCAGGAAAACAGAATTACCATGAAAGTGGGATCACCAAGGATTAAACTGTTGGGAAAAGCTGTARTTAAGTAGACACCTGCATATTTGGGGCATAGAAAGGAAGATGGATTTCAGAAACATTTTGTCTGCAACTTCCAGCATGGCATGAAGCCCTTCAGAGATGTGACCTGTCTGCCCTGTTGTAAGATTAAATCACCTGGAGACCAGGAATAGATGCCTGACTACATCCACAACACATCCTGAAACCACTTTCAAAAGGTTTGATACTGAATGATCTCACTGCTTYGGCATCAAATACTTTGCCTTTGGTTCTGTATCAAAGGAGTTCCAAACAATACCAATGTCTCAATGCAAGGTGATAAATTGGGCCCCCAAAACCTAAAAWGCAGCACAGGTTGTGAAAGTTAAAACCACCTGGCAAAGCCATTCTTTTTTCCAAATGATATGTTTCCATTTATCTGAGTTTATTGTAAATGCTTTTATAAAAGGCCTCAGCTATCATTCCAGTTGATAGCAAAAACTAAAGCTAAGAGTGCACAGTGCCATAACAGTAAGAAACATCTTAAATAGGAAAATGTACATTGGTAGGAACCAGCGAGTATCAATTTCATGATTCATTAAAATGTTGAGATGAAGTAAACAGAATTAATAATTTTTGTTTGATTCTCATGCATGCCTGGAAGACAACYGTTTTTATGGACAGAGTGATTTACATACAGCTTTCCAATTGCATCTTGCAGCGCTGTGTATCCATAGGAAACAAGGTCAAGTCCAAAGGGCATGACAGTGTAATAGACAATCTGAAAATACAGAAAGGGAATTAAAAAATTGTGTGAGTTGTCAGGTAAGCAGTAGAAGGCCATGAGAAAGAAAAAAAATCACAGGTTTTTGATTTTCATCTTCTAAAAGAGCAGAAACAAAGTTTAGAAGTAATAATTAGTAGTTTGCAATGGAGATCTCTCTAGTATAAAATAAGACAATAAAATTTTATAGAGGGTTTTAAACACATAGAAGTTAGAACAAATTAAGGAACTACTACTACAAGACAAAATACATATAGGTCATAGAATAACCAAACCAAATGTCCATACAGAACAGATTCCTGTCTCCAGCATTGGCCAATGACAGACTTCTAAAGAAGAACATGACACCACAGCAATCTAGAAGTGTTATTTTGTCAGATATCCAGCAGCATCCAAAAGTTGCACCTCAAGAGCTTCCCAAACCAGAAGGGATTCTTCAGTATTTAAGGGACATCAACAGCTTTTTTTGTCTCCAAGAAGTTGTTTTGTTTTCAGCTGCTTTCTGGAATCTAGGTGTCCTGGTTTCACCTGGGACAGTTAGTTTTTCCCTAGTAGCTGGCACAGTGCTGTGCTCTAGATTCAGTATGAGGATAACATGGATAACACACTGATGTTTCTGGTTCTTGCTGAGTAGTGCTTACCAGAAATCAAGGACTTTTCAGTTTTCCATACTCTGCCAGTCAGCAGGTACACAAGGAGATGAGAGGCAGCAGGGAAGGGATGAGCAGCTGTCAGCAGTGAGCAATTAGTGAGCAATCCTATTTGCATYACCTGCTTCTCTTGGTTTTATGTCTCTCTCCCCTGTCCCTTTTATTACAATTAGTATTAGCATCAATACTTTTATTTTGTTCTACTTTGCTGCAATTTTTAAGGGGTTCTCGACCCACAACTTCTATGACCTTTATTTTCCTGCTTCTCCTTCCCATCCCACTGAGGCCAGGAAGAAGGGAGTGAATGGTACTTAGTTTCCAGCTGGGGTTAAACCCTGACACCACATAAAGTTTAATATGCACAGCATCTTGCAGCAAAGAATGCCATAGCTAACCTGCACACACTCTAATCATGCCTCTTTACCTATCCTCAGTCTATTTCATAGTTCTTTCACTGTAAAAGAAGGCAAAAAATCAATGTCCATCCATTCTCTCTGCGCCATTTGTGATTTAGAGACCTCTATGGCACCACCTCAATTATTTTGCTTTTTCCAGTGTGAAAAGTTCAGCCTTTCTCAGCTGTTCCACACCTTTGACTGTCCCTGCCTCCCCTCCTACAGCTGGAAGACCAAAATTGCATTCAGAATGTAAGTATAGCATACTTTTATGCRCTGGCATAACTTTAATCCCTAATACTTCCAAGAATTCAATTCACTTTCTCAAATAGTACTGAGCTATTAGCTGACATTTTCAGAGAACTATCCACTACTACTCAAAGCTAACTTTTTGGCTGGAAACAACCAACTCTAGTTTAATCAGGCTTTATGTAAAGTTAAAATAATTTTTTTTCCCTCATGCATAATTTCCACTTGCTTACATTGAATTTCATCCCATACTTTGTTGCTTAGTCGAGATTGATTTGTGGTTCTCACTTCTGTCTCTTATCTTTACTGTTCTGCATATTTTGGTATTATCAAATGCACTTGCAAATTCAGTTTTTCAGATGATTTATGTTGAAAAGCACAGAACACAGAATAGATTTTTTTTTTCTGAGGAGAGTCAACTGTCTTACTTCCCCWGATGTGAGCAGTAGCTGTTTATTCCTGCACTCAGTTTCCTAATCCTTAACTATTTGTGCAAGAGCTTTCTCTCATACAAATTTTTCCATAAAGTATTTTGATAACTGGAGAGTCTTTTATTTATACATGATAATACCTCTGGAAACTAGAAACACAAGACAAAGAAATTATAAATTTTTAAAATGTCATCAAACCACAGTTCTAAAATAATAATTCATCTTACCTGCATACATATCATGTAAGAACATRGTGTGCTATTGAAATAAATAGACTATTTTTAGAAGATGGCAATAATTTCTAACTTTATTGAACCTAGTTTTCTTTTTTTTGCACATTTTCRGAGATAGTTTTTCCATCCAAACCACTTCCATTAGTATTCACTCAATATCCACTAATCGTTCACCATTCCTATTGAGCTGCTTTATAAATACCTGCAACCCAGCAAAAATATTTGAAAAATATTTCAATGTTTCATTTAACATTTGCTCTTTCAAAAGGGAAACTTCTTTCATAGCTGGAAGTGATTTTCTACTTTGAAATATTAATTTCTACACACTTCAAAACTACAGAAGCAGCTGAAATCAAAACCAAGACCTTCAGAGCAATCCAAATGAAATGCTTTGATTGCCCAATGTATTTTCTTTTCTGATCACTGCCAGCAATCGGCTTGAGACTGATTTTTCTCACCCTGTTTTGAAATGGTAAAAAAAACCCCAAACTYTTTCATATTGTTTCTCCTTTTTTCTATCCATTTCTACTCCAGGAATAAATAGCTCATGTGAACCTAGCTTCTCAAGTGGTTCCCTCTTAAAGGTAATGTTGCAGTATATTAAGATAATCATTCTTATGTCTATCAGGGCAATATGTTAAAGCACACATCAGAAGAAAATTCACTTCCTGGTAGAAAATTTAGTCTAATCTCTACAAACTGTAAACTATAAACTCTCCATATCTGTAATTCACTGTTACCTCCCTTTTAATCAACTAATTTGCTGGTTTAAGTGGATGACTATTTTTGTGTCATCAKGTATACCTTTGATAAACCAAGTCAAACCACCAAAAAAGTATATGTTAATTGCAATTCAATTGAACAAAAATTTAGAGGCTTCTGAAAAAAATTATATCCAGCAAGGCATAGAGCTTAACCAGAATTTTTTTGCAGTACTTTTACAAAACATACATATTCACAAATTTTATAATTTCTGCTTTCCCTATATCTTTAGCAAGTAATCATCGTTTACTTCAGTTGCTGTAAAAATTCAAGTAGTGTGGAACATATACTGTTTTATTGAAAGCTGTATTTCAGATATATTATCCACTCCTCTATGCTACTAGGAACCTAAGAAATTATCAAAAGGGTTTAAATTCAGTTAGTTCAATGTGTTAGCTTAACAAGTATATACACTTCAAATTTCTCACACTTGCAGTGCTATCATCTGATTTCTTTACACRTAAGTTATTGCAGCATTGTTTTGAAACTGTCTCATATAAATTTAAATGTTARTAATAAATTGTATTAAAATACTAAGGCTAATACAGAATATATATTTCATGTAAAATCACTTTTAAAAAATAGTGGAAACATATAAATAAAATACCTCATGCTGACTAGGACGTCTCCATCCCGAAATATAAAAAGAAGGATATTTTCTTGTGTGACATCATGGAAGTTAGCATTTTTTTCATTTGCAAAGAATAAGTCTGGCTTCCAAAGACACTTAAACATAGTTGGGTCCACTGTCAGTGTATCTGAACCTCTCCAGTCATTGGGCAGTTTGAGTCTGGGGTCATTCCACTTCTGTCTTAGAAAGATGTTGACTCTATAATCCTGATCAGAAGAATAAACAAGTATTAGACTAGCCAAAAGTCTAGCAAAAACCCCAYAGAGAAATAAAACCATTCCACCAGACTTGGAAGAGAAAAAATTATGTCCTGATTTTTCTATCACAAATCACAGTAATCACTATTCAAACTACATTACGAAGTATTATGTTTAACAGACTTTAGTACAAACAGATTACATCTCACTCATGGTTTTGAATACAGCAACTTTCCTTAAACAAAGGATCAAATTGCTGCTCCAGAGTCATTTTTGCATTCCCTTAGTAAAAGCTCCTGTTACCAAGGCATAGAGAAAAGCATGCTGCAGGGCAGAGAGAGGCCATAGCTTGACTGCACTAAATGGCTGCAGGCAGCAGGCATGATATCACATCTTTCAGGATATCCTGTGAGTGCCAATTCCAGTTTACTCTCCATTTGGTTGTGGCACACTGAYGGCAAAATATCACACTATAAAACCAGGAAACAGTCCAGGTAGGTAATAGATTTTATACTACAAACCCAGAATACAGCTTCAGATGCTCTACCAGTGATCTGAGACTATCTTGGTAACAGGAAAACTGATGACAGCTTGCAGCACGAGTTCTGAGGTAGCAGGTATGAAAGAAGAAACACAATCAGTCTCAAAGAGACAAACTCAAAGCTTTACAGAGGAAATCTCCTTCTGAAATCAGTAGGAATCTGGCTGAAGGAAGGACAGTAGTAGAGCCATGCTCAATGAGAACCTAATTTTGCTTTTGGGAACTGGAGTAGCATGTGTCTCAGGGCAAAATGATACCCTGCATGTGTTCTGTGCTTAGTGAAAGCTGTGTGCATCCAAAGGAAGAATCTGACCTAGAATGTCAGCTAGGATTTTTCAGTCTTATCTCTTAAGTCTTTTTGGTTTTTACATTTACATTTAAGCCAGTGCCTCTTTTTGATCTATACGTAAGCTAGGCAGATCACATACAGAGAAAGAATAAAGTTATTGTTGAAAAAAAGTTAAAATAACTGAAACAAATGAATGAAAATTCTGCATGTAAGATTGTTTCTATCTCCAGTCTTCACAGTTGCCTTCTATAGGGTGCTTTGCTTTTTCATAATTGTCTATTATTTTTCATAATTGTCTCAAGCCTCCTGAGATAAGGGCTGTGTGTTTCAGAGCACAGTGAAAACACTGCTACTGCTCTACAATTATAGCAAAATGCTAGAAATATGGGAGTGAAGATTCTCAACATATTTTTGGTTTGTTAATGGATTCTGCACACAAACAAATTTTATAAAGATTTTTACTCTCTGTGTCGATGACTCTCATACATTTTTTGTTGATACAATTGAATTACCTTCTGCTGTACTTAGCGCATTTACCGTCCAGAGCAGGTGCCATGTTGAGACAGTCATCCTAACTTCRACCAGAAGGAGTCGACTTGGCTAAGACCTCATGCAGAATAATTTATTCTGTTGATTTGCTCTGTATAGTTAAATACAGTGCCCACTTTCCCATGTCCAGTCCACCAGTTAAATTAGCCCAAGTATTGCTTTATTACACTATACTGTGTAATATTTTTCCTTACTGCATTGTAAGGAAAAGCAAAGCATCAAAATGAATTACTTGTTACTTGTTGGTAGTTGATTTTGGAAAAAATATACATAGTCTGACTCTTATTTATACAAAGACCTATGTTGTCTTGCCAAAGTAAAGAAGAAGCAAAAAAAAAAAAGGTTAATATGAAGTGAATTTGTACTGGAAGGCTCTCATAGAGAAGCTTCATAATTGGAGGGAATTCAGGTCATTATCTCAGAAAGCATCTTTTCAATTATATGTATATAATTGAAAATTTCCTTTACTTGCTTCTTGCTGAAGTTCCCATTCCATATGCACTTCTTCTCTCAGTGAAAAAAATTACTCTAAACCATATGAGATAAATACTGCATACCATTCATGCTCACAAGCATTACACTATTGGTTACACTGAATTCAATTTCCCCATAAACAAGTGCATTACCCTAATTTCAAACAAAATAAGATGCCTTCTCAAAGCCATAGGCAAATGATAAGCACTGTGCAACACTTGCCTTCAGCTTACCCATTCAGTAGAAGGAGATGCTTACATCACTGAAAAGCAGAATGCACTGGCAAAATAAGAATTGGAAGTAAGATCAGGTGGATGCTATTTTATTTCCTTCCTTGCTCTATTACAAATGAACTTAAACACCAAACAATTTTAAGAACCTGAGTTCCCATTTAACTCAGAGAAAGAAAAATCCCACTAATCTAAAATGSGGAGGTCCACGACCAAAGCAGAGACGTTGACAGGGATACTTGGAGAGGAAGGCCACCACATACTTGAGGCAATACAAAGAATGCAAAAAGAAGTAAAGAGATGTCACAATATAAAACTGTGGCTCACCAGACAACGATGTGCAAAATCTGCTCCTTAGAAGAGCATGCACCCTTACAGCATCTGGCAGCAGTAAAGACTATGATCTGGTATAAATTTATCTTGAAAGAAGTCTGTGACCAGTCCTCTCAAATTTGCACAACGAATTTTAAGATTCAGTAAGTGTATTAGAATTAGGCTGAACAAGGACTGAAGAAGCAATCTGCATGGAGCACATGGTCTTTCTGGTGTACATTTTACAAATGTTTTTTTGAATTTGCAGAGTGATTGGCATTTTATAGCAAAGGAGAGTCAAATAGCAACTAAAAAGGCTGAAAGTAGAGGAAGAGGATGGAAAAGACATTGATCAACATCAGAGCTAGAAGGACCTGCCAGGTAGAAGGAAACACAGAAGTATTCTACAGGGCTTTGTTTTCCCATATAACTCCAACAGAAGGCAAGTTGTTTTCAGGGAGGTTGGGAGGCATTCTAGGAAATATTTCAGAAGTCTACCAAATACTGTGCATGTGACCAGAAAACCACCTCAGGCCAGAAAGCAAGCATAGCCTATACGTATCTCTGCAAAACAGAGCACATAGAYGATCATGAAATGCACTCATACAAAGAAAGGCAACATAATAGTGTCTCCTTTTAATGAAGTAAAAAATGTCATTTTTAAGATTAAAATAAGGAAACTGATTTTTTTTTACAGTCATGAATATTAAAAAGACCTTTCTGTAAGATTTTGAAGTAAAGGAGAAGGAAGAACTGGTGTTTTGTTGCTTGAGTCAGTGAAGAAAGGTCACACTGCAAGCAAAAACCTTGAACATAGATTCTGTAGACAGAAAGACAGATCATCATCACAGAAAAAAAAATTATAGCCCTAGGAATATTTATACCAGAAACTCTCTATCCCTAGGAATCCTTGACTGATCRTCCAGTTTAAAACAGTTTCTAAATGTGACATAATCACCCTATTATACCACAACTCTGCAGTCTCAAAAAATGTGYGCAAACTCAGAAGCAGAGTTAACATGGGATCCTTGACAAGTGGTCTAACGATAGAGAAGGAAACAAGTTACAGGATTCAGGAGAAAGGGAGCTTACTGGAACGTAGCAGCTGTGGCGTAAGCTCTTCTCCTTTTTATCTGTAYGAATTCTGATTCACTCTGTAGTTCACAAGTTCTTTTGCTTAGCTTTTTCCAAGAAACTTGCTTGATAAGTGTGGAAGCACTGCAGTTCTCTTCAATACTGAAAACACAACATGAACACTATMCTTTCTAAAGACAGAGCAAGCATTTGCCCTTCAGATCACAAAGGCTTGATTAAAGTGATACAGGATTCTGGGCATAGGACCCACAAAATGGGTACTCTTTGGCTTTGAAACAAAGTAACTTCAATGACTTTCTATAAATAAATTCCCTCCTTTCTTAAATCTAAGTGGACTCTACCTCAGAAGGAGCTAATTTCAAGTCTTTGTTGAGGATGAGCCAACTACATAGCTAAGAATATAAYTATCACAGGACCAGAAGGACAGCAAGCAAGGTCTTCTATCACTGTCACTCTACACATTTGTTTGCTGGCCCTTCTACCATAACCTTTCTTCCAGTCATCTGGTACCCATTGTTATTTTCCCCCACACTTCCATCACACAAAAAAAAGGAATCATTGCTCTAGCATGGCTTTACCCTGAMACAGATTTTGCAAAAATTTATTAGTTCAATTATTACAGCCAGCAGTGGCTAGAGAGCAAAGCATCATCACAATAATTCACTGACTGAAAAACTTAGAAATATATTATTTCAAAGATTCTGATATAACTCCAATCAGTTTAGTAGCTTCAGTAATTTTAGAGACAATCTATAAATCAATACTCCTCATGATTCTCACCAATGCCAGAGAAAGTATAGATGCAGCCGGCCACTCTCTTCTCCGACACCAAGGAACCTTTTCATCAGTTCTGGTACTTCTGGAAATGTCTCCTTTCTGAACACAAGAGACCCCTCTGATCCTTCACAGACTTGGTGCCTCACCTCAAGGAAATATTTTTCCTGTGATTCCAGAAGCACAAGTTTTTTCCTATTCTAAGCAATCCATTTCTACTGTCCAGTGTATTACCCAGACCATTTGAAGATGAGTACAAACCTATCCTCAAGAGAGAAGTGATTCCTGAATATCCAATGCCCATTGCAGCAGGAAGAGTTTTCCAAATAATACATGGAAGAACAGATTGACTGTTAATTTTGTGAGAAATTCCTGTATTAGATTAAGGCAATCAAGAAGTAACCCAAATTTGACGTAAACATGCTTAGCTATCATGGTGATCAGCTAGACATAGAAATCTAAATGAAAGCATAAAATAAAGTAAGAATGGTGCCTGATAATCTGAATTACGGTGGAGAGCATGACTTATCACACAGCACATCCTAGTAAATTTGTGAGTGACCATATCAGGAAGGCCCAGACAGGCATTTATACATGGCTGTGGAGAGCATACTTTTTTTTTTGGAGGGGCTCAGGGAAGCAAATCTCTCACATTCATGTTTTGTTACTATCTGAATCTGGGTGAATTGTAAAAAAGCTTCTTTAAAAGTAATTTTTTAAAGCATGCAACTAATTTCAGAAACTTGAAAGGGCCATCTGGCCCAATATACTGGGTATCTTAAGACACTTATCTCAGTCCTACTTTCCTGCTCCTCCTCCCTGCCCCTCCTTAAATTCCAGTCCTCTTTTTGTTTTCAGAAATAAATCTTGTGGCCTTTGGGCAAACTTACATTTTTTCATTTTAATGTCACTTCCCACTAATGCCATTAGTTGACTTCCTATCATTTGCAATCAGACATAAATCTCTGCTAGCTAAAGAAACAGAAATTTCTGGCCAAGCTGCTCAAAACTGTTCCAGCCACCATTTATGTTCAACTTGGAGTGGCTCTGCAGTCCTATTGAAATTTCATTAGGGTGACACATAAGCTGGTTCTAAATTTTAAGTGGGGACTTCCAGCAACAACAAAAATGTGTTTAATTGCTTATTAGTGGTATTGTGGTTTATTGCTTCTCTGCCATTATGTGTCAGAATGATGCCTTAGTCACAGCATTAAAAAAAGCAACTAAATTATGGGCACTGCCTCGATGCCTTAGATGCAACAGGTCACCAAAGAGATCAGGGAATGCCTCAGAACTCCCACTCAGTGAATGTCTTGGCTGAGGTTTCCATGTACTGGCACGACACAGTGCACTCCCCTCTTTTCTACACAAAAGGAAAACCTGATCAGGTCAGAACATCTTCAATAACCAAATGCATTTTTTGGCAATCTTTTTATAGTATTTGTTGGAGACAACGTGACAAAAAAAGATCTGCAAGTCCCAAAATATCAGAAAGTGCTTTGCTGAAGAAACTCATATTTTGAAATTGATTTTATTTCCCAAAGAAACAAAAGAAGTCAAAATTCCAATAAGGATTATTACATCCTGTTATTGACATGCTGAAATTTTCTGGCTGAACTGGAAACACATTTTTATAAACTTCACTCCTCAGTTTTTCTTTCCCATGCAGTAAATAAACAGCAGGAAGGCTATGGCAATTGATAGCCTATTCTTTTACTACTGCTCCTTGTATTCCATCACAATTTATTTACATCTCCTGACCCAGATAAAATAAAGAACCTATACATTTCATCCTTATGCACCTCTGTTCTTTTTCTCTCATATACAGTCTTAGTTTGGGGTTTTTTGAATAATACACCAAGCAACTTATGTAATGACTCAGGAAGATCTTCAACTCATACTGTCAAATGAGTTCTTCCAATGAACTTAATAACTTATGGAAATTAGTCTAGCTCTTGTATCTTAGAAACCATAGATCTCCTTTTGTGTAAATCAGATTCTAGAGCTACAGATTCTAAATCTGTGGACATATATAGAGTGAAATACATTAATAGGTTTAGGTTTACGATGTAAATCACAGTCAGACAGTAACTAACCCTATTAACTTAATTCTCAGTGTCTGCAACCACAAAAAATATTTCTATTTTATAGTTCATAATCCTCAGTCTGAAGTTTAATTTAGTAAGAAAATCTCCATGTGTACTACATKAATTTAATTTCACTCTTACCATAGTTGTCTCTTGAATTGACCCAAAGCTGTTAATGAAGATGTTAACTGCAACATCGACTGGAATTCCTTTAAAAAAAAATAATTCTAGTGAGCTACACAATTCAGTAAAGGTACATTATCCTTCATTTAAAGCTCCTTTATACTGGTACCACAATGTCACAAGTAACTTTATCTTCTTAAGTTAGTAWATATACAGTTATCAAAGTCAATAGAAATCACTAAACCTCTTTTTAACCTAGTGATAAGAAAAAGGGAAAAATAAAAATCCTTAGTCCAGAGAACTAATCTTACAGAATTCCACTGACCATATATMTAAATTAATAGTGTTTGAATTCCATGATTTTCTGTTATCTCAGAATGAATAAGCCAGTATTACTTTTGCACACAGTGTAATGGATAGAGGCAATTCATATTTCTAGCMGCAGACACTTTTAACTGTCAAGGTCATAATGACACTATCATCCCAAATTACCTGTTTATGATTTATGATGAGATATTTCCTTATGCTTTGAGAGGATACCTCTTTGCGCAAGTAAGGTACATAAGCCTTTACCTGCCTGTAAAATATGACTAGAGGCAGGTAAAATTATTGTATGCATCTTTCAAAGTTATATAGCCTTGGTGTGAAAGAGTTGGAAATGGTTACCAATTAACCAAGAAAAATTTCTAGAAGTCAGCAGCTGTGAAGATATTAAGATGGCCTGGATTTTTTTATCTTTTCCACAGCCAGGATTCCTGTAGTTGAAGAGGGATGGTATGACAGCTGCTACATCTGCCCTCTGTCACCCTGCGGGAATTGATTGGCAGTCATTTAATCTGGTGTTAACAGAGAGTTATCACACAGCAAGGAGAAGTGGCCTGATAATTGAGAGAGCTAATTATGGACCACTACTTTTATTTAGTACCTCTATGGTATGAATGTCAGGATGTCCACTAGATGCAGATATATAATTTACACTGTTACAAATACCCAGTGGGTTTCTTCCTACTTTCAGCAGCAAAAGAAATATAAGAATATATGAATACTGTTTTGACAGACTAAGTAAATACAGTGCTAAGTAACATATGTTTCTTCCAATAGCATGTTTGTTTGCATAAAATATTTTTATGTACATTTAATACATAAATTCAAACTCATTCTCTTGGTCACCAGAAATTTATGAAGATAAAATTTCACTTCTTCAGTTAAACCAATTTGTTTGATTTGGTTTTTTAATCAGACTATTAAACTGTGATACTTCTGGTTATGCAATAAGCACAATACTTCTTTTAATGCCTGATGCATGTGACAGAGCACCCATCACATCACTAGCAGCCAAGAGTGTACTCTCTCTTCCAGATTTGAATAGAATGTGCCATCCAAGAAAACCACTCATGTGTGAGGAACATTTTAACATGGGCAAACCACTTGTCAGAAAATGTTCTTTTTCTTCCACCTCCCTCTGAGTTAACATTACATGTCCTTCCTTTCCCTTCTGTCTTGATTCTTACCAGACTGCCAGAAGGGTTATCAAAAATATAAAGAAATCTGCACTATGCTTTGTGATTACTAGCTGATTATGCTGAAGAACAGGTAGAGAAGAGGCTGGACATTTATTCTTTGTGACAAGACAGTGCTGAAAACATACAAATATGGTTCTACAGAGAATAAGAAAGAAGCAGTACACTTGCTGAGAACTGAGTTTAATATGTTCATAAAACTGTTAAATAGAACTGAAAATAGCCTCTTCAAAAGCATAATAAACATTTAAGATTTCAAAATTTTTCATACAAGTCATATTCATGTTAAAATATCTCTGAATGCTCATGATTATACGAGGAGCTTTAAAATGAAAGAGCTGTTTTATGTAAACTGCATTGCCTATATGTAATAAAATTGTCTACATCTTTTTAGTAGTACATTATGTACAGAAGGTAAATAATCTAATTCCTGAAAAGTCTAATTTGCAGCCTAACTTGTGTGAATTCTAAGAGATTTGGCAGAGAATATGTATTTCAACTTTTTCTCCTCGTGTAAGGATTCACAACCTCTACACAGAAGAATCCTGCAACATCTGACTACCAGGGAGATGTTTTAATGGCAGAAAATGTGTTTCAGTGCATTACCTATATGGATTCCTGAAGTGTGTAAGCTTTATTACTAAAATATCTTTAAAGGATTTAATAAATTTATAGTTTGTTAATAGTGATACTGCTGACYCCAACTTTTTATAGTCATCTTAAAGGATGTCTATAGAGAAATCTGGTGGTTAAAAATGCTGTAAAGCAGAGTCTAACTAAAATGTAGGGATAAAAATATATTTCAAAAACTTATTCTATAAATTCTATTTCTRCACTTAAAAAGTCTTTTATAAAATWAGACAAATAGTAATAAAGCATCATATAATATKATGATAATGAAATTTTAACATAATATCTTCCATTTCAAAAGGATAAATATCTTCTGCAGCTTCACACTATCTAGGGAGGCTTCCATTTAAGAAAAAACYAACAACAGATATTTAGCTTATGAGTATTATAGCTACATAATTTTTCTCTKCGTGAAAAGAGAAAAAAATAAAATCCAAAGATCAAAACGGAGGCTGAAATATCTGACAAACCTTTGAAATTAGGCCTTATCCTGGGATCATAGCTGAGCAGTAGTCTGTTCAAGATATTGCTGGTAGAATTAGCAGGTACTCTTGCAAGGTCTTCAGCTGATTGCTGCCTGTAAAAAAAAGTTCAGTAGTTGCTACCAAGACAGAAACAATTGCATGCTTAAACTGAAGTGATTTTACAGTAATGCCATAAATGCCATTTCACAAGCAAAAAAAAATTCATTATTTTCAGGCGCCATACTGTATAGTCTCCCTTTCCTTGAGAAGTTTCAGTATTTTTCAAGAAACTACTTGTGTAATAAACACAATGCTCTCTGATATACTCTTAATTGTAAACTTGGAAGCAAATAAACTGCAATTCACAAATTGTTCCCTTCCTTCCTAACAAAAATATGCAGAGGGACATGWTTTCTTCATCAGTAGAAAGCAGCCACCTGAACTATTTTTAGTGATTGTCAGATTAGAAACCTCAGTAAATTGACAGCCACTTTGTAGGTGCCAAAGCATGCAGAGGCYTTTGGCAGTCTCCTGCTCTCACATGCCAGCTATTCCACCCAGAGCTGGAGGATTGCATAATCTCTTTGTCAAGTGCTAATAAAAGCTTTACTACAGAAAACAAGGCCTTGGACTCTCTGGTTTTGCAGAGGGAATTTAAACACCTTCATTACCTTGCCATTACTGTGCTGGRTGTCAAATGAAAACCATTACTGCAATCAAAAAGAACCTGTGACAGRTAAATGTAGCTACAAAAGTACATGAAATTGAGTGTAATAAAAAGCAATATGCTGCGTCAGTGCYCTCCCCAGGTATTTTAAACACCAARCAGGCTCATAATTGTATGTAAATGAATTTTTATGTTTCCAGAACCTGTTCAGTGACTGTTTCCAGTTTTGAATTCTGTCTCATAATCATTTTTCCATCCCTTTTATGCTACTTTGCTGTCTTTCTGTCATTATAATTCAGTAACTAGGATGCCATGAAAAGATAAGAGAAACACCCTACATAGGTATAATCCATATGCATCAACATTATATCTCTTGCAAACAAATGTATTTTAAAAAATGATCAATTTTATTTCCTTAATGTTTTTCATAATCAGCATCAGCTGCTGTTGCCTTCTTCACYCTGTAGTTTCTTTTTTTCATTATTGCCTCCTGTACCAATGTCASTTTGACAGACCTACAGGTTATTCTATATACCAGCTCAGTTAAGTTTTTTTTTCTTCTCATCCTTCAGTTTCCTTCATGTCCTCTGGGATTTCTGCCTTATTCAAACATTTTTGAAGAAAACATTAACTCTACAGAAGGCTTTTGACCAGTTAAAAAAAAAAAAACCAACCAACCAACCAAACAAACAAAAAACCAAAAAAAACCCACATGAACGTATTAGACCTCCTGATTTTAAAATGTCCAATTATGGTAGCCCCTGTTCAGCATTTTCTTTATTGATTACTGAGAAATTAATTAATTAATAAATGGCAGCATAGCATGACATTGGCATTTGATTGAAAACTGGAGATGAGACCAGAGCCTAGCCCTTGAAGAGCTTTTATTAATAACCTTACGTTTAAAAACAACTGCTTTAACTCRAACCATAAGGGCAAAGGGAATCAGATTTGCTGACTTGGTAGCACTCACTATGCCTTCCCAAAGAGATTTAATCTTCTCTGTTAACATTTAACAACTAAAACATTTACAAATAAAACCATGAAGGACTTCCCTATTATTAAAAACATGTCAACCAGTATGAAAACATAAATGCATTTTATTTTATTTTATTATAGTCTCTTTGATACCCATTGAGCATTTTATTGTTCAGGAAAAAATAATCAGATTTCTGTTTTCTTTGTTGTATTCAAGATATTTCTGAAACCTAAAGCTGCATATCTGCTTAGCTAGCCAGCTTAGCTTAGCTTTTCTTGTATTTGCTTGATGTTATAAATGAGGAAAAAAATATGGCAATAAAATGGCAATAAATCCTCCTTGAAATTTTGACTACTAAACAGTTATTAGCAGGATAAGTATTCATTCCAAAAACTACACAGAGATGTACCTACCAAGAAATATACATCCAGGAGGATATCTTAAACCATAACATACAGGAAGAGAAAAGAATCGTGGAGCAGCATTAAGTGACTGCAGTATATAATTCCCCACCCATCTCYTGCAGTAAACACACTATAACCTCTGTGATCTGTAACAACCACAACTAATTGCTCCAGCAGAACTTCTCCAGAGATAATTKGTCTTCTAATAAAAAAAGGAAGCATTTACTTTTAGCAACATATATTAGCTTCCTGTTATACAGATCTGCATATTCTGTATACAATAAGCCTCTGCTAATTTAATATTAGAGCAATTAAAAAAGGAATATGTGTTCTAACACTTTTCTTAATACTTGACAAATTCTCTTTCAAACAATCCTCCCAGGGCTGAGTTTATAAGTTTTTATACTTTACTTAGAATTGGATCATTATGCAAAAGAATTATTTCCTCATTTGGTCAGGCAGCTGGACTAGATGATCACTGTAGGTCCCTTCCAGCTGAAATGTTCTATTCTATTCTATTCTATTCTATTCTATTCTATTCTATTCTATTCTATTCCAGTTCTGTAATTTTGAGATGTGTTTGGTTTTCAGTGATGACCTTACCAATGAAGATGTTGCTACAGAAATATCATAAATCAGCCTTGTATGCTTTTTGTGCTGTTAACACTAGCTGGACAAAAGGAAAACAAAAGATGAAGATGTTTTTCCATTTTCTAAAAAGAGCAATTCAGAAAAGAATGTTCATTTASCTATTAAAAAGGCAGGCAAGCACTCTGTATGCTGCATTTTATCAGACACAGAAACGTTCGTGCCACTGCTTCCTAGCAAGTCTTACATATTAACATCTAAAATACATCTACATCAGATGTCTACAAAAAACACATTTATAAAATAATTTCCTTAATACTGAAAATAAATTTCTTTCTAAATTATGCATGTCCAGTACAATGCAATATGAAAAGAAATCCAAGCAACAACTAATGAACAAACTTAAATAATTTTTTTTTATTTTTGTCATGGGTTATACAAAAAAGTTCATTAAATARTGAAAACAGTAATCTGAACTACACAGGATAACATGGGCATATAATTGAAACAGATGCTCATAAAAAGCAATGASGAAAAGAGAAAAAACTTTGGGAAATTAAATGAGTGAGCAACAAACAGCAAAAGAAAGCCAAATAAAGCTGACAGGTTTATTTGTCTCTTCRAGTAACGGAATAAAGTGGTAGCTTTGTGAGATCTGAGCTGCACTGCAGAAGTATATTAATACAAATATTTTTCAGGTTGTTTGTTCAAAAGCCATCCAAAAACTGGGCAAAGGAGACTTATTGCRCTGGGAAGACAGTGGTGGGAAGAACAATGACAGCATAGCTTGYTGGTAAAAAGCACCACAATCACATCTTCCACAAGTCCTTGGGYTGTGTTTTGAACTTACACAAGTGTGTACGTGCATTTGTCCTTGCTTATCTAAGAACCAAGCGAAATACAATGACATTAGCTGCTTTGAGTTAGAAGGACAAGCCCTGAGATTCAGTCATTGCTACTTTAAAGGTCACTTTGAATGAAGTTGTTGAAATAGCTACTGGGAAAAAAAAAAGCTCTGCTGAGTATCAGTCATATTTTCACTGTGGTTCTTTTACAGCATGCTGTCATTAAACTACCATCATTGAACAGCACACAAGGAAACTTCCTGGATTTCCTTCTSAGAGCCTTGCTGACCAAAATGCCTAAACTTCACCTGCAAATCAATACATCAGATGTGTTCCTTGGAGTGAGTTAAGAAGTAAACCACGCTTTCAGAGTGACAGATGAGCAAAAAGATCTAACGAGAGAGTTAATGAGATGTGTCAGGTGCTTGGAAAAAGAGGTTGGAACTATTATAGTGAGACATTTACCTACAGCCACAACCACCCCTGCTTAATTGGCCATTATGGAATGAATTAATGAGAGGCAYATTTGTATGTTACATAAGACAAAAAGGATTTGAGCTGAGATCTGCCTTTCTAGAACAATCTTACTTCAGTGTGCTAAAGGCTGAGTTCCACATAACACGCCAACTGAGAAGTTATTTACCATTTTTTCTAATTCAGCCTCCAATTTTCCCACTTGTAAAAAACTGGTAACTTTGATTTCCACCAGTTGCAGCATGCATTTTAATTTTAATGCATTTACTTCAACCTGTGTTGAATGCATGTAGCGCTGATGGAAAGCATTTAGAAACAGGAATGTAGCACTCTTCACGGTAATTCATGATTTCTAAGCAAGATACAGCGAATACCAAAGGATAAGGCAACAGAAGCCTCACAGTTGCTATGAAGAAAATTTAAAAGCAAGTAATTGTAAAGCTAGAACTTTCCCTACCAAAAAATTTTACCTAAGTAGCAATTAAAAAAGCCCACACAGCCAACATAAAATATACCAAAACCCAAACTGATTTTTCTGTCTCTGAATAAATAAAATGGARCAACCAGCATTCTTGCATACACAGAAGTATCTTCACTTCTTCAAACRGTGTCCTCACAAACCAGAGAGAAAACAAGGTACAGTTAGTCTTTTGCTATAACATCCCTGTGTGAAATACCTGATCTTTCAGAGGTTACATCTGAATCAAAAAATTGCCTTACATACTGTATTTCACAGGACATGCAGTAAGGGGTTCATCTCCTCTTCCAATGCAGCTCTACACATTTTATCACTGCCTTTGAAGATCATGACCAACATTTTAAGTTGATGGCAACAGGTAATTATTTTCATAATTCACTAATCAAAATCCAGAATTTTAGATAAGCAGATATGCATGACAAAAGGAAGCATGTATTAGACTCGGTTTGAAATTTATATAGCTTTACATTTGTGTTAGGCAAATGTGTCAGAAGACATTATATCTCTATAGGTCATCATGACATTTATTCTCTCAGAGAACACTGAAGTTACAAGGAGTCCTTTCCACATGCAGTGCTACAGGAGGAAAGAATATAAACAATATTCTACACAAACAGGAAGGAAAGTATTTTCATAGTTCTAAATTACTGACAGAYAAAAATACATGATGGAAACTGACATTGTAGTCATATAACATGGCTGTGTACATGTGAGAAAGGTAAAAATAACTATGGGAAACATAATATCTATTAACCCACCATATATTTTAAGTACAATTTTCCTGATATAAACTATCAGTGTTCTGATTTGCAGGCATTTGATTTTTTGAGTGCAATAACTCTAAGCATAAAAATAAGTTAATACATATCAATGGCATACTACATAACTCTTCTGAGTGATCTCTCTAATCTCTAGTATGTTTAATAGCTACATTTTCARACTGTGCAAGGTGACTTGTCTATTCCTAAGAAGATTCATTACRATTACTCCAGTGAAAAGTAGTATCACTAATTACACTAAAACTATGGAACTCTGAGTAACCATTTACATGACTCATGAAAGAAGTTGATAGTTAAACAACTACAATGAGATAGGTAGCTTCAGTACTGAAATTTGGAGGTAGTGCAGTGTGGTGAAAAAAAGAGAAAGGTTCCTTCATAGCTAATTTTGAAACAGAAACCCAGATTAGGCACCCTGAATTTTGAACTGTGAGTTGAGGGGGTGAAACAGCTCGTCTTTCATCTCATGTTGTAGATAGACCAAAGAGAACAGTCTCCTAATGTGGACATGCAGACAACCTTCCTGCAGATAGGTAGTGTCAATAGCTGTTAGTGTCACTACTTCAGTCCTTGTCTTGCAGAAACCTCTTAAATCCAGCTTTGGTTTCATAATTCAACATTCCCAGGGTTAGACACCTTAAGGAGTGTTTACATGGGAATCTGAAGTGCCTGATTATTCACTAAACTTGAGAAAAGCAAGGTGGTTCATCTGCCTGCCACAGAGCTGACAGCCCCCAAACCAACAGAACCAGGTTAGCATGGTATTTCACTCAGCCTGAACTAGTACTGCTCTCAGCAATGTGGTTTTTTGCTAAAGTTAGCTTGCTTGCTCCTAGCTTAGGTATCTCTGCATCCCACCAAAGTCATCACCTGTGACCCTTGTGCATAATGGGTGTCTTGTGGGGTCTTGATAAAGCATACAGATGTAAAACAGGATAAGCATCCACACGTTTAAGCAACATTTTGGAATTAATTTATGTACATCAGTTCCATACTCCAATATTTTCTTTCCAAATGCTGTAAATATGGAGAAATAGAAGGACCTTGGTAAAATCTAACCACCTGCATGGTGGTATAAGTGGAGATATAAGAGGAAAATATAAGTTGAGATACATTCTATATAATTTGCCTTGACAACAGAATTTAGATCTACGGTTTTGSTTGGGCTTGGGTAAAGATGGTGCAATTCAACCCACAGATCCAAGTTTTTTCTCAGTCTGGAGATAGTATAAGAAATACAAAGTCTGTAAMTTTTCCACACAATTTTGGTGTCTTGCCGCTCCAGTGTTGAGAACGGAGCGAACGTTGCTCACCGAGAGGGAAAGCTACTGAACAAGAACMAGCCTATCATGCTAAACTACTGCTTTACAAGACAGCTTGGGTTTTGCTTATACAGCTTCACCTTTTACTGCCCACAACATTTAACCATTTTGAAAACAAATTCGCAAACCTTCTGGAATGTGGCCCTATCTGTCTGGGATCACAGCYTTCCATGAGAGTTACATGATACAGAATAACAAAAGCATTCACCAACTGCTGTTACTAAAGGGCAGAAGAATTTTTATAGGAACAAGACCTGGGCTCTGCGAAGTACTTATCATTGGAATGACTGTCAGATGTATCTTCTTCCACAACCAAATTCAGGTTTTTCTTTCACCTTCATTCTACCTCCTCCCACAAAGTGTATAAACCCTTCCATCACATCTACAAATGAAAATGTGCACAAACTTACCAAGTTTGTTCACAAAKTTATCAAGTGTCTTCTAGACCATGAGAATGAAGAGAGACATGATGCTGTTTTCCCAGAAATTACATTTTGGGTTTGATCAGATACAGATAGAGAGGTGATGTRTACCCAAACACTTGATAAAAAAGTTACAGTTCGTGAAGAAGTGGAGAGGAGCCATGGTGTAAAATATATTTTGAACTTTAGTTTTAGTAGGAGGAGCATGACAGAAGCCTCAAGTTAATCAAGAGAAATTTGAGGACAGAGTTTCATAYAACTCTGCTTTAAACACATCAAAGCCTTTTTTCCCTAGTTCCACAGTCTTTTGTTGTTGTTTTTTAAAAGAAGTTGTTTATTGAACCTTCGCATCTGTGACCTTTCTAAGCTTCTGCCCTGGCAGATGGCATAAGCCATGTTTTCTGGAGGGCTTAGAGGGCCATTTCACAGTTTCTGAAGTAGCTGATATGCTTTGTTCAATACAAGCCAAATATGATTTGTACTCCTGCTTTGTGCATAAAAAAGGTCTCTGTAGATATTATACAGTATTTAGTAAATCATCCTCAAGGATATAAATCTCCATGTGGACAAATGCATAAAGGTGAAGAGAGATGGTGTTTTCAAAGCACAGTCCTGCTATCCAGACAAAARGATGAGATTTAGGGACTGAAGTTTTGCACTCAGCATTGCTGTGGCATTAGGGATGCTGAGAGATCTTCAGAAGTGAAAGCTGTGCAAGTGAACAGCTGAGTCATCCTAAAACTATAATTAACAGGGRTAGCTGTGATGATGACCACAGTCAYTACTGGTTTTGTTAGCTGCTATGTGACACTCTTACTTATCTATTCCTTCTCTAATACTGTAATAACCAAGCTTCCCTTTCCTTATAATTTCATTTGTCTAGAGATCTTGAGTAGCTTTGAGTAGAGACCTTCCAGGCTGCTAAGGATTGTGGAGACAACAGCAGCAGCTCAAACACCATAAAATAACTGAAGTGTTTATTATGGTATAACAAAAGGAAAAACATTTTTCAGCAGWGCTCTAAGTCACAGTTAACTGTCCCACATGTTTAAGAGAAGCAAGGTATTATGAGGAATTATGAAGAAGTTAATAATAGCTAAGTAACAAAGTCTGTGAGCAGGAAAGAGATCAAGAAATTTAATCCATCTGCAGCTGTATAAAAATMATCTGTATTAAGTATATGAAATTTCAAAATAAGCTTTGTAAACAGCAATACACTTCTTTTTTCTCAAAGGGGTAGGCCYGATTTTTTTTAAAGATTTTCCATAGAAACAAAAGGCAAAAGTTTTGTTACTAAAGCTTCRTATTTCATTGCACTTTGTATCTGTGGGAGCCAGATTCTCAGATTTATGGTGTAAAACTCTCTATTATAACAATTTAGGCCCAATATGTCAACTTCTTTCTTAATCAACAAAGATTCAGGAATCAGACAGAAGTATAATTTTTCTATGTTTCACTTGGAAAGCCTGAGGTAAGAAGGAAWATTATCTAAATGTAGGATGTGAAATCTTACATCTGTTCTGAGAAAGCATTAATCAAAGTAAGAACCAAATGATTAAACATCAGTTTCAAGAAACTCTTCAATAAAAACCTGGGAAAAATAGTTTCAGTAATAAATGAAAATAAGATGACAAATCCAGCCACTATSACACAATGCACTGAGAAGTACAGCATCACGAAGAACACCAGGGTTTGCTCTAAGATACAAAATAGAATTTTCCTGATTTAAGGAAGCAAATATCTGTTTATGAGACAATAATGAACTTTTTATGGGGTTTCTAATCAGCTTTTTTTCATCTTATCCTAAGAGTAGTTAATTTTATGCCAGAGAGGCGCATTTGGCAAAAGACTTGTATTCTAGAGAGCCATAAAAGGAAAAGTTCAAGCATGCTTAGTTTTTATCCAAACAAATYCATGATAAAGTCCCAAGCCAGTCTTGTAGCCATCCATTTCTTAAAATCAAATTAAGAAAGTCAGGCAGTAATATGAGATTCAATAAAAGTTTTTCCTAAATAATGATTTGCATAGATTTGAATTTCATTAAGAAGTTTGCAAGAGAAGACTGCTCCRTATACAACTACTAAGGCAGTTTTTTGTTCTCTTGAAGAATTAAAATTTAGGTTTTCACATGCTGCAAGGAGATAAAAGGCAATAATTTGTTACAATTAAGCTTCAAACTTTATTGCACCAGTAACCAATGCAATTAAAGGTGGATTAAGAGTTTAACTTACAAATGYACATTTACATTAGGAATTTGTACCATTCAATTTTATAAATAATACAAWTTTTTTTTKGTTAAAAAATAAAGTGCATTCTTCTAAAATATTTCTTTCATGACTACTAGGAAATTTTTCATTTAGACACTTTCTTGAGTAGTTTTAGTCAACCCTTACAGTGTCACTTGATTCCCTCTCCACTGCATTGTGTTTTGGTTAGATTCTGAGGAAAGATTGTTTGCTTTTTTCACAAAGAAAAAATTACTACTAGTAGGCAACCTCTTTTACCAGACAGAGTGCCACCAAATCAAGAAGTTTTGTGAAAGATCATTTAAAAAATGCTGATGATTGGAAGTTTGCCAACAGCAGCCTGAGTAAAGAGAGCATTGGGCAGTTTCTCTGCCAGACAGAGTTGATTTTCATTGCTCATTCACATGACAGGTCTTCTAGGTGCCAGCCACAGAAACAGCAACCCCACTACTACAAGCGGTTGTCCCTCAAGCTGTGAACTTCAGCCAAGTGAGATCTAGACAACTTGGTCATTATTCAGGAGATCAAACAGGATCATTGCTACRGCAAATCTTGCCAGTAGCACTGCACAGTGGATCAATAAGTACTGGATTCACCAGTATTTTTGCAGACAGATTCAACTAGAAATGTATCACTTTGAAAATGATAGCATGTATTTAATGTTTTCTCAAGTATATTGGTGACAAATGACATCATATTTAATGGTACGAAGAAATACAGGGCTTAAAATAAAAACAAAAATGAAAAATCTACTCACTTACAAAGATAAAATGACATTGCTGTTTGGAATCTRCTAAGACTAAGTCAAGAACAGAGGGAAATGTTGGCTATTTAAAAAGACCATGGGAGACCTGGATTCAGTTCCCAGCTGCCTAACTCACTTTCCAAAGGCTTCTGTTCTGAAGCGTGTGCTGGGAACCCTAACATTTCTCTCCTTGCGACAAACTCTCACAGTAGCTCAGACCAAAAGCCTCATCCAGAACTCAAGTTTTAAAAGGGAAAGAATAGGTAGGGGTCATTTCAGATGAGTCATGATCACATTTGAGACATATCTTAATGTATTCAAATCTAATGACCAATATAATTTTTTAGGTTTGATATAAAAAAAGAGAAGGAAGACATGCATCATATGTAGAAACATTCTAAAATTTGAGGTTACAAATAAACATCACCATCGATGTTTGAAAAGAATGGAAACTTTAAAAAGTACTACTTGAACAATGCTTCTGTCTGATTATTCCACTTTTGTTTTTTCTTTGGAAAAAGTTGATTAATGTTAAATAACCAGTCTAACATTCTGTACCTCTTCTTTTATGGTCAAAGAAGAAATATGTTTTAACTTTGACTAAACAATTTTAACATTTCAGTCATAGCAATTTTCTACACTTACTGGCAACTTATCACAGTCCATCAATCTTTTCCTCAGATATTTACAACATAACACTAAAAAATAAGTAAGGCTGGCCAAGAAAATTCTAAAAATAGCGCTCACAAATAAAATATTGTCCTATGGATCACAGCCTAAATTGTAGTAGGCATAAGAAAGAGGGAGTATTTTTAACATCAAGTAATCATAGGTGTCCAGAACACATCCTCTATTCAACTGGACAAGCACAGATTATAATTTCTGTATTTTTACAGGGAGATTATTCCATTAGGGCATACTTTATAGCAACAATCAATACATCCACCTCCATAAAAGCTATAGAATTATACATGATTGATGAAAGATGCTGAAGACCTTAGTTGTATTCAACATGCACCAAGAATATGTGTAGGACAAGCCTTTTCTTACAGAACTAGCTAACGAGAAGCTGAACTTAATCACGACATCTTGGAACCCTCCCTGCTTTCCCCAGTACACCTGTGACATGATCCTAGACAGCACAGCCCTGTGGGACCATTCTACTGAGAACCCATAAATAGCAAGGCACTGGGTTGAAATCCACCACAAGAAAATGAACAATTACTGTGGCTAAGATTTTCCCTTGCACTAAAAGAGAAGAACTGATGCGGAAGGAACACAATGACAGATGCTGGTCAAACCCATTCCCACCACAGACCCCATCCTTTCAGCAGAAAGCACCACCTTCTACTTCAATTGCCACATAATCTCCACTGTTAAAAACAGGCAGGATCACCATCATAMAAAAGCATAAAAGAAAGCAGGAACATACGATGGACATAGATATTGCTTCTTTTTTCCTTTTCCTTTCTTTGAAGACTTCTCTTTGGAATAGACTTCTTCAACCCATAAGGAAAATGAGATGAAACATAAAATCACTAGTAAGAACTTCATCTTGAAAGTTACGCTTCAGAGAAATCTTCAGTCTGTGGTAAAAGAAAGCAGTTTATGTTAGTAGGGCTGGATATGGCAAAAGGAAATACATACCTGCAAAAAGTAAACAAAAATTTAATGGGAATTGGGTTTTTTGTTGTCCAGGGAGAGAGAATCTGTTCACATGTATCCCTGACATGAAACTGACTTGGGCAATTTCCAGAGAGTCAAGTAGCTTCCCAAAGTTGAAACTGACAGTAAGGAACAGATTTAAATGCAGATCTGCTTCACTGTGTTTAAGAAATGTGATGTCTTTCAAAGACTGCCTAACCAAAAATATTCGGAAGCTTGGAAAGGKGTTCCTCACCAGAAATGTATCAACTGCATTAAATACAATGTCAACCAGTCATGTAGCAAGGCRAGGAACTGCAAGCTCTCTGTGACCTTGCACAGATAAAATAGCAACCATTTCAACGCTGGTTATAACAAGAGGTTATAAATACAATTTTATGTACAGAATTTAAACGCAACAATTTTRCATGAAGCATTTCCACTGCAGAGCCAGCACTGACAGGGCCTTGCAAAGATGACTAAACACAACCCACAATACTATGCTTTATTGCATCGTGCTCAGCGTAATATTTAAACTTCTCTGGGGCAAAAGCACGTACCCCAAAGGCCAGGAGATGAGTCTGTGTTTGGCCAGAGGCAGCCCCACCTGCCCCKGGCCACAGCACTGCGGCACCCAAGGCATTTCCCATTTGTTTGCATTCCTACACATAATTCCCAAGCATTTCCTTGGGCCAACAGAAATCTCGCAGACGACTCAAAACCTGCTACATCTTCCACTTTTATTTATTTGGCTTTTTCCCCGCACTGTTTTCAGAGAGCTGTGCCTCTCCCTCTTTTCACCCACCTCCGGGAGGTACCGGGATGCTTCAGCTGCCCCTTCCCCGGGAGCCGCAGCATCGCCACCCGCCGCCCCGGCCGGGAAAGGTCGCGGATCTGCCCCTGCCGCCACCGGCCCCTCTCCTGGCCTCCCGGCCCGAGGCCTCCCACCAGCCCCGGCACCGGGGAGGGAGCGGCCTTCCCCTCCGCGCTGCCGGCGCTCCGTGGGGAGCGGGAGGACGAGACGAGCGGGCCTCCCCTCGCAGCCCCGGCAGCACCCCCGCCCGGGCCGTGCCCCAGCGCCGCCCGCCGCAGCCCCACGGCGCTGACCGAGGTGCTGACGGGCTCGGCCGCGCCGCCCTTCGG